>SJYT01000954.1:76090-115192 GCA_006410635.1 Cephalophus harveyi | reverse complement strand
GTGAGTCTGAGTGAACTCCGAGAGACAGTGATGAACAGGGAGGCCTGGCGTGCTGCGATTCATGGGGTTGCAAAGGGTCGGACACGACTGAGCAACTGAACTGAAACTGAGGGCAGGAGATGGAGGTCTTGAGAATCAAAATCTTTGACATTTTTTTTACCTGGAAAATAATAAGGAATACCAGAGTAGGTGTGTACTTTTTGAATGGGGTTGGGGTTGGAATTGGTGGAATGGCACATGAGATTGAACGGAGTTACATGTATTAAGCTTGAAATAATAGGGTACATTTAAGTAATGGCTCCCCTCATGCCACTGGATATTCAAGTCTTATAATAAGGAGATCTGAGCTGGATCTTTAGGCAGCTGTAAATGGTAGTTGTTATGATAATAACTTATAAGTCAGATAGCCTTTGGTTCAAATCCACTTATTAACTGGCTTGAGTAAAATTCTGAACTTCTGAGCCTTAGCTTCCTCATTGGAAAATTGGGATAATGCCCATATCAAGGGTTTCTTACCAGAGATTGTAGGATCACAATTTTTTAAATTAAAGACTATATATATTAGTAACTCTTGTAGGCTTCCCTGGTGGCTCAGACAGTAAAGAATCCACCTACAATGCAGGAGACCTGGGTTCGATCCCTGGGTTGGGAAGATCCCCTGGAAAAGCAAATGGCTACTCACTCCAGTATACTTGCCTGGAGAATTCCATGGACAGAGTGGGCTACAGTCCAAAGGGGTCACAAAGAATTGGACACAACTGAACAACTAACACACACACATTAGTAACTTGAATGGCATATGGTAGCAGCTCAACACGTAGCAAGTATTGTTATGTAGATTGCAAGTCACCAGAGGAGTGGTATTATCTCCTGAAATAGTGGAATTTTTCTTGCAGAGCAAAAGAGAAAAATAAAAAGCAGGGCCCTAGGGATGCCATGCTAGAGAAAAAACTAAAGGAAGGACATCGACAAAAAGGCTGAGAAAGCAAGAAGGAAATCAGGAAAAGAGGGTGACTCAGCAATCACTGGAGGAAAGAGCTTCAACAAGAAGGAGGTGGTCTGATTCCTGAAGATTGGGAGCAAACATTCATCTTGAATTAACAAGGAAACCACAATGCCCTGAAGAGTGACGTGAAAAATGGCAACTGACTGGGACAGTATTCAAGTGCTTCTAGAACTATGAGAGGTGAATTATTAAAGCCATTATATAATTGCACGACAGAGAACATAATCTGGATTAAAAATGAGAGCATAACTAACAGAATAGACATTGCCTAAAAAATGATACATCTATTTGACAAACTGGGAGCAATTAATGTCTGCTGCTAAAGTTTTCACTATGGATGCAAGAGAAATAGAAATTTTTGTGAATTATTATACTGAACATCTGTAATTTATATAATGTTGTATGTCAACTACACTTCAATAAAAATAAACAACAGAAATAAGTT
This sequence comes from Cephalophus harveyi, assembly GCA_006410635.1. NCBI lineage: Eukaryota > Metazoa > Chordata > Mammalia > Artiodactyla > Bovidae > Cephalophus > Cephalophus harveyi. The sequence continues at coordinate 113,741 of SJYT01000954.1, read as the reverse complement.
TCAGAAAAGAATCTTGTAAAGAGTCTGTTTTACTCCAAAAAAGGAATCAAAATTTTGAGTTAAAGAAAATCAATCCAACAAAAAATGTGCAAATAACCCCCTAACTCATCTAACAAATACAATCCATCAATAACTGCTATTAGCTCTATTTCCAAAATCAACCCCAAATTCAACCCCTTCTATGGTGGCTAACTGCTTTGTTAATTTAGCTAAATTGGAGCTGCATTTCCTAGAATTCTCTTTCATGTGCGGTTGTGGGTTAATTTTAATGTAAGAGAAAACTGCATGAGATTTCACCGTTCAAAGCAAAACAGCATCACTGAGGTCTAAGGTCACTATAGGGTACCCTGCGGCAGTTCACTTTGTTGCTACTGACTTGTCAGTGTACCTTGTTGGAGCCTGAAGCTCCTCCAGCTCCCTTCATTATGTCCTCTTCTGTCTTCACCATGCCCTGGACCAGGTAATGAAGGAAGGTCACCTGCATCATAAAGTTGGAAGCACTGAGAGACAGCTGTGATCCCATTTTGTTCCCAGTCTCCCCTGCTTCACAGTCAGATTTTGTTCCCAACTCCTAGACCTACTGACTTCAGTGGCCTCAGGCCTCCACCAGACACAAAGGCACCAGTTTTCCAAAAAGTGCTCCGTCTCTTACCACAACTGCATAAGGTCTAAGTACAGCTTTCCAGGTGGCATTAGTAGTAAAGAATCATCTCCCAAAGCAGGAGACATAAGAGACATGGGTTTGATCCCTGGGTTGGAAGATTCCCCTGGAGAAGGGAATGGTTATCCACTCCAGTATTCTTGCCTGCAGAATCCTATGGACAACGGAGCCTGGTGGGCTACAGTCCATGGGGTCGCAGAGTCAGTGACTAACACTTTCACTTTTTCACTTTCAAGTCCTATAATCGATCCCATATTTCATACTATTCACAGTGGTTGTTTCCCTGATTGAACCTTCACTGATACAGAAATTGATACTAAAAGTGATTCCAGGAAACAGAAACTTAAGGATGGTTCTCTAAATTTGCAGGAGACATAAGAGACATGGGTTTGATCCCTGGGTCGGAAGATTCCCCTGGAGAAGGGAATGGTTATCCACTCCAGTATTCTTGCCTGCAGAATCCTATGGACAACGGAGCCTGGTGGGCTACAGTCCGTGGGGTCGCAGTCAGTGACTAACACTTTCACTTTTTCACTTTCAAATGCTATAATCGATCCCATATTTCATACTATTCACAGTAGTTGTTTCCCTGATTGAACCCTCACTGATACAGAAATTGATACTAAAAGTGATTCCAGGAAACAGAAACTTAAGGATGGTTCTCTAAATAAGCTTTGGGTTATCTGGAACTGATTTCCTAGTATAGTTAGGCAACAGTACAGGAGACAGTAGTAGCTTATGATATGCAAAAGAGTTACTTGAAGTATCACCTGGAGACATCAAGGTGATAATGTGTAATCAACTGTTAATAGAAGGCAAGGATTTGAGTGAATTCATTGCTACCACGGAAGATTTTTAGTGAAAGTAAAAATGTTTGTGAGTCAATGAGTGCTTCTAAGTGCACTGAAGAATGTGTGCGGGAAAAAACTGATGCACTTAAGGATTTATAACTGTCCTGAAAGATAAGGATATCCTGGACCATAAGACCAAGGTTTCCAAAAAGCAAACATGAAATTTAATCCTGTGGGTGGCTGAATTACAACACAAGTTGAATTCTCAACTTTGCAGGGTTTCTTAGTTAAGGTTAGGACATCACTTGAGAAGAAATATGACTTAAAATTTGGGACAGGAATATGGGAGCAGATTTCAATGAATCTAGGGACGTTGGAACCTCTAAGCTCCTACTGATCCTCCTTTGCCAGTAGAAGCAGCCCTTCCTTCTACCACAGTCTGAGGACGTCAGTCATCCCCCATCAGAAGAACCTATGTCTTCCCCTGAGGTGGTCATCTAGCATCACACAGTTGATCTTCTTCGAAGATCATGCCTCTCATTACTTCTAGACTAGTATCCAGACTCCAGTCCCAGAAGGGCCCACGAGGTAAGCCATGAAGTGTGATTCACAAGAAGGTCAATGCACACCTCAAGAGCTGCAATATTTTGTCAGTATATACTGAAAGAACCTCAGTAATGTGCAAGAGAATGGGTTTTAAATGGTACTGGATCTGGGAAGAAGAAATGCAGTGTTGGACCCACTGAAATTAGTTAAGTACGCTAAGCAGAGATTCACTAAGGTCCGTTTAGTCAAGGCTATGGTTTTTCCTGTGGTCATGTATGGATGTGAGAGTTGGACTGTGAAGAAGGCTGAACGCNGCTGGGAGGGATTGGGGGCAGGAGGAGAAGGGGACGACCGAGGATGAGATGGCTGGATGGCATCACTGACTCGATGGATGTGAGTCTGAGTGAACTCCGAGAGATGGTGATGAACAGGGAGGCCTGGCATGCTGCGATTCATGGGGTCGCAAAGAGTCAGACACGACTGAGCGACTGAACTGAACTGAAGCAGAGATTCTAAAATTAGTGTGTTAGCTTGAGCAGTTACAAATGATCCTAAACCTGCAGTCAAAGGGATTTTACAGTAAATGAACTTGATGTTTCATAAGCTTCTTGGTGTAATGATCAAGCGATTCAAAGGCTTTGGAAAAAATGACATGCTTAAGTGGATTTATTATGCACTACTTGTTCAGATATCTGTAACTATGTCCCCAGAATGGTTCAGAGGATACTCCTTCCACTACAGCTTTGAGAAATGCACTGGGGAAGGAATTACAGCTTCTATTAGGAGTGCTATGTTGGCTGTTCTCTAAAGGTTAGAAATGATATGGGGAAGTGCTGCTATTAAACCAGAGTCTCTGAATTCAACAGGGATAATAAGATTCTGGGGTGGTAGGAGCCAACTGGTAGCATTTAATCACATCGCTTATTTCAAATCCTAAAAGATAATGTTGTTAAAGTGCTGCACTCAATATGTCAGCAAATTTGGAAAACTCAGCAGTGGCCACAGGACTGGAAAAGGTCAGTTTTCATCCCAATCCCAAAAAAAGACAATGTCAAAGAATGTTCAAACTACCACACAAGTGCACTCATCTCACATGCTAGCAAGGAGAAGGCAGTGGCACCCCACTCCAGTACTCTTGCCTGGAAAATCCCATGGTTGGAGGAGCCTGGAAGGCTGCAGTCCATGGGGTTGCTGAGGGTCGGACATGACTGAGTGACTTCACTTTCACTTTTTACTTTCACGCATTGGAGAAGGAAATGGCAACCCACTCCAGTGTTCTTGCCTGGAGAATCCCAGGGATGGAGGAGCCTGGTGGGCTGCCATCTATGGGGTCGCATAGAGTCAGACACGACTGAAGTGACTTAGCAGCAGCAGCAGCAGCAGCACATGCTAGCAAAGTAATGCTCAAAAATCTCCAAGCTAGGCTTCAACAGTATGTGAACTGAGAACTTCCAAATATTCAAGCTGGATTTAGAAAAGGCAGAGGAACCAGAGATGAAATTGCTAACATTCGTTGGATCACAGAAAAAGCAAGAGAATTTCAAAAAGACATCTACTTCTGCTTCATTGACTATGCTAAAGCCTTTGACTTTACTCAAAAGTAGTCATGTATGGATAACCATTTTTTTTTCCCAGTAGTCATGCACGGATATGAGAGTTGGACTATAGAAAAATGAGCACTGAAGAATTGATGCTTTTTAACTCTGATGTTGGAGAAGAGTTCAAACTTGAGAGTCCCTTAGACTACAAGGAGATCCAACCAGCTCATCCTAAAGGAAATCAACTTTGAATATTCACTGGAAGGACTGATGCTGAAGCTGAAGTTCCAATATTTTGGCCACCTGATGTGAAAAACTGACTCACTAGAAAAGATCCTGATGCTGGGAAAGATTGAAGGCAGGAGGAAAAGGGAATGACAGAGGATGAGATGGTTGGATGGCATCAGCGATGCAATGGACATGAGCTTGAGTAGGCTCTGGGAGTTGGTGATGGACAGGGAAGCCTGGCATGCTGTAGTCCACGGCGTCACAAAGAGTCAAACATGACTGAGTGACTGAACTGAACTTAAAGCCTTTGACTGTGTGAATCACAACAAACTATGGAAAGTTCTTAAAGAGATGGGAATACCAAACGACCTTACCTGTCTATTGAGAAATCTGTATGCAAGTCAGGAAGCAACAGTTAGAACTGGACACGGAACAACAGACTGGTTCCAAATACGAAAAGGAGTACGTCAAGGCTGTATATTGTCACCCTGCTTATTTAACTTATATGCAGAGTACATCATTGGAAATGCCAGGCTAGATGAAGCACAAGCTGGAATCAAGATTACTGGGAGAAATATCAATAACCTCCAATACGCAGATGACACCACCCTTATGGCAGAAAGTGAAGAAGAACTAAAGAGCTTCCTGATGAAAGTAAAAAAGGACAGTGAAAAAGCTGGCTTAAAATTCAACATTAAAAAAGCTAAGGTCATGGCATCCAGTCCCATCACTTCATGGCAAATAGATGGGGAAACAATGGAAACCGTGACAGACTTTATTTTTTTGGCCTCCAAAATCATTGCAGATGGTGACAGCAGCCATGAAATTAAAAGACACTAGCTCCTTGGAAGAAAAGCTATGACCAACCTAGACAGCATATTAAAAAGCAGAGACATTACTTTGCCAACGAAGGTCCATATAGTCAAAGCTATGGTTTTTCCAGTAGTCATGTATGGATATGAGAGTTGGACCATAGAGAAGGCTGAGTACTGAAGAATTGATGCTTTTGAACTGTGGTGTTAGAGAAGACTCTTGAGAGTTCCTTGAACAGCAAGGAGATCAAACCAGTCAATTTCTAAAGGAAATCAGTCCTGAATATTCATTGGAAGGACTGACGCTGAAGCCGAAGCTCCAATACTTTGGCCACCTCAAGTAAAGAGGCGACTCATTAGAAAAGACCCTGATGCTGGAAAAGATTAAGACAGGAGGAGAAGGAGACCACAGAGGACGAGATGGTTGGATAGCATCACCAGCTCAATGGACATGAGTTTGAGCAAACTCTGGGAGATGATGAAGCGCTGGGAAGCCTGGTGTGCTGCAGTCCATGGGGTCACAAAGAGTGGGACACAACTGAGCAACTGAGCAACAACAAAATCACAGAAGACAAGTAAGATGTAGGCAGAGACCGAAAGAAATCAAAAGAGTCTGAGCCATGGAGACCTTTGACTTTTGATAGTTGATTGTAATGTCCCTAGGACTGAAATAGGTGATGGTCCTTCTAATGTCCAACTTGATTAGAGTAAGTAGTGGTGGCTAAAAGAAGGCATACCTGAGCCAGAAATAAAGAATTGTGGACCCTCAACCAATTGCCAGACTTAAGCCAGTTCATGGGCCCAAAGCCCCTCGGAAGAAAGGAGGACAGGGGTCTCCTCGTCATTTTTGGTTGTCTAGTAAGTGTTCTCTGTCCTCTTCCCAGGCCTAGCTGGTCTTCAACCTGGGGCAGTTTCACGCTCCAGAGGGTAGTTATCAGTATCCGGAAACATTCTGGGTTGTCAAAACACAGTAGAGGCCAAGGATGCTGCTAAACACCCTGCAATGTATAGGACACCCCTCCGGTGACAAAGAACTCTGTCATCCAAAATGTCAGGGGTGCTAAGGTTGAGAAATCCTACTTTTCCCAAGAGACTTGTGACCACTGAGTTCTAACAAGCAGAAAGTGGGTCAAAATCATAATTCCAGGTGATGCAAGAGAACCAGGGCTGAACATAAAACTTGGATTTGGCATGTATGATAAATCAGTCACAGCACAGGATGAAGAGCAGTATGAGGTCAGTGCTCATGCACTCCTAGAGCTTTGAAAGTTTTAATTACCCAAAATGTTACATAATTGTAACAAGGAGAAAGTAACCTGGATTAAAAATAGAATGTAATTAACCATATTAACAAACTAAAGTTTGTGTTTAAACTCAAAACGTCAAGTCATCCTCTTTCATTTACCCAATCCAATTCATCAGCAACTGCAAAACAAAATCAATCCCAAACCCAACTTTTCTTGTCTCCTCCACTTCTGCTACCTACTTGTTGAAGTTACCAGCATGTCTCTCTCAGAAAACCACTTTAACAGCTTCTTTACTTCCTCCCTTGCTCCTGGAGAATTTATTCTAGATAAATTGCTGCCAAGTGATCCTCTTAAAATATAGATTACTCACAATGCTCCTGAGCTTCACAGAGTGCAGCTAAGGATCTGGGATCATAGTGTGGAGAATGAAAGTAGGAACTTCTTCCCACCTTGAAAGAAAGCCCAGAGGTAGGAGGAAAGAAACAGCGTTCTAGGTGGTCCAGTGGTAAAGAATCTGCCTGCCAATGCAGGAGACGTATGAGACATGGGTTCGGTCCCTGGGTAGGGAAGATCCCCAGAGGAGGAAATGGCAACCCACTCCACTGTTCTTGCCTGGGAAATCCCATGGATAGAGGAGCCTGGCAGGGTACACAGCCAATAGGGTCACAAAGAGTTGGACACACGACTGAGGGACTCCCTACCCCACCCCCAAGGAGCATTGTTAGACCTCTTTTTTTCTCCCTCCCCTGTGAAATGTTAATAATCACACCTACTCCGGCCCTTGGTTAGGGCCTCAAAACACTGTAATACCTGTGTTTTGCCGCCTCCTTGTGGACAATATCACCCTCAAGGGGTGCAGGATCTGAGATCTTCTATTCACTCATTCCAACCAAAGAGCTCCCAGGCCTGGTGTGTAGACCACATGCTTAGACACTTTTCTCCAGTCTGAAACCTGACAGCCCAAGTGTCAGTCAGAGAGAACACCGTCTTTAGAATCACACAAACGAAGTTAAACCCAGCCTCTGCTATTTACAGGTTTTGGGACCTCCAGCAAAATTTCCCCTCGCTTATCCTAAGCATCCCAACTGCTAAATGAAATTAAAATATTCACACTGAAAAATTGTTGTGAGGTATACAGGTGAAGGGAAATGACTGAAAAGCATAAATTATAATGTCCAGCACAGGGCAAGTGTTTGATAAATGGTCCTTACATGATTTGGCAGGTGCCCTTCGCAGCTTCATTGCTGTTGTTCAGTCGCTAAGCCATGTCTGACTCTTTGCAACCCCATGGACTGCAGAACATCAGGTTTCCCTGTCTTTCACTATCTCCCAGAGCTTGCTCAAACTTGTGTCCATTGAGTCGGTGATGCCATCCAACCATCTCATCCTCTGTCATCCCTTTTCCTCCTGCCCTCAATCCTTCCCAGCATCAGGGTCTTTTCAAATGAATCAGGTGGCCAAAGTATTGGAACTTCAGCATCAGTCCCTCCAACGAATATTCAGGGTTGATTTCCTTTAGAGATTGACTGGTTTGATCCCCTCAGTGTTCAAGGAACTCACAAGAGTCTTCTCCAACACCACAATTCAAAAGCATCAATTCTTCTGTGGTCGGCCTTCTTCACGGTCCAACTCTCACACCCATACATGACTACTGGAAAAACCACATCTTTGACTAGATGGACCTTTGTTGGCAAAGCAATGTTCTCTGCTTTTTAATACATTGTCTAGGTTTGTCGTAGCTTTCTTCCAAGGAGCAAGCATCTTTTAATTTCATGGTTGCAGCCACTGTCCACCGTGAGTTTGGAGCCCAAGAAATAAAATCTGCCACTGTTTCCACTTTTTCCCCTTCTATTTGCCATGAAATGATGGGATTGTTGAGATCAGATCCTTTGCACTTGGCTCCAGTACCACCTCAATGGCCTATCACAGCAAGCTGACCAAAGATCAGATGTCTGTCATCAGGCCCTGGTGCGGGAAGGAAAAAGACACACCTTCTCTGGAGCATCTGCCTGAGAACCAGTCAGTTCTAAGAGTATTACTGGAGAGGGACGGGGAGCTGAGAGGGATTTATACGTGGATTTTTAAGGGTAAACCCTGCAGCCAAGGCCCCTGCCATCAATTCAGAGTCCTGACCCAGAGTCTTCACCTCATCATTACCCTTGACATCTACCTCCAAGGATAGTCCTGGGTAACCCAGATCTGCCCCCTATGCCTAGCCCCCGACTCCTCAAGTCAATTCCCCGCTGGAACCCCTGACTAGAGGCCCATTTACAGCAACATGTCCAACCTCCTCACCATACGGCTCCTCCCTGTCCCAGCAAACAATACTAGCCACCACTCTCCTATTTATCAGAGAAATTCTCCATCTTCTCAGACCACTCATCACCTAGACTGCAACCTCTTCCCCAAGGGCACATCCCTACTTTGAGGAGTCTCATTCAAGCTGGGTGCGTTATTCGTCTCCTGTCCAGTGTCCAGACACAATCAGAGGGAGTAAATCAGTCCTTTCTCCTTCCACTCTACAGATATCATGGCCGCTATTCTCCAAAGAAAACAGCACCCCTTTCAAGATCTCAATTTCCTCTTCTACCAATTCTCAGGTCTCTCTACTCCGAGACACCCTGACTTAATCCACTGCTTAGCACGGTGATTTAAAGGGCTAGATAAATATCTGTTGCCTGTTTCTCCATTGCAGGCATCAGAAACACCCACTTCCCAGAGTATCTGACTCTGTCACAAAGGGCTGTGTGACCTTCCTATAAGTGGCCTTGTCTCCCTGAGCCTAAACGCCTGCACCCATCAAATGGCAGTAACATAAATGCCTCTAGAGATAATATTAATAAGAGCATTAGGGACTTCCCAGGTGGTGCAGTGGTAAAGAATCCACCTGCCTATGCAGGAGACGCAAAAGCCACGGATTCCATCTGTCAGTTGGAAAGATCCCCTGGAGGAGGAAATGCTGCATTGGGAAATCCCATGCACAGAGGAGCCTGCTGGGCTACAGTCCATCACATCGCAAAGAGTTGGTTACAACTCAGCACACCTACATACACAGACACCTAGTAGAGAGCCTGACTCCCGCTTGGGGCCTCTCTAGTGAGAGACTTACCTGAAAAGATGGTTGCCCTGGTGATGGTGTCCAAAGAACAGGTGGCTTCCCTGGAAGGGGAAATAGTTTCCAGCCTCCTTTTTTATCTCAAGATACAAGTGAGGGCTAAGCTGTATAAAAGAGGCTCTCCAGTCTCTTCATCTCTCCAAGCTATACTGAGAATACTTGGAAAATATATCATGTGTTATATCAAACATATATATATATCTGACTGAATCACTTTGCTGTACACCTGACACTAACACAATATTATGTCAACTATATTTCAATAAAAAAGTTTTTTTAAGTAAAAAAAAAAAGTGTATGCATGCAATCTAAGTTGCTTCAGTCATGTTTGACTCTTCACGACCCTATGAATGGAAGCCCGCCAGGCTCCTCTCTACATGGGATTCTCCAGGCAAGAATACTGGAGTGGGTTGCCATGCCCTCTTCTAGGCGATCCTCCTGATCCTGGGATCAAACCCACGTCTCTTCTGTCCCCTGCATTGGTGAGTGGGTTCTTTACCACTAGTGCCTCCTGGGAAGCTCATTAGAGTACAGCTGCTAAGTCGCTTCAGTCATGTCCGACTCTGTGCGACCCCATAGACAGCAGCCCACCAGGCTCCCTCGTCCCTGGGATTCTCCAGGCAAGAACACTGGAGTGGGTTGCCATTTCCTTCTCCAATGCATGAAAGTGAAAAGTGAAAGGGAAGTCGCTCAGTCGTGTCCGACTCTTTGTGACCCCATGGACTGCAGCCCACCAGGCTCCCCTGTCCATGGGATTTTTCAGGCAAGAGTACTGGAGTGTGGTGCCATTGCCTTCTCCTGCAAACACCTAGACTGAATACAAGACCAGACCTCTGGCAAGATTTGAACAATTTTCTACAATCCTGTGAAGCAGGTTAAAGAGACTACACGACAACAATCTATGTTTTCTTGAAAGCATACGGAAGGAATGCTCAGAAAAACCTGAATGGCTCTGCTGTGCCAATCACACACTGTAGGCCTCCTAAAACAGGAATGGCAAAGCATCTGAACTTCCAGAACCAATCTTGAATTATATAGAAACTCATGAGTTGAAGGGAGAGGACCCAGAAGTCTTTTTTCCAATAACAATCCTCATCTCCTTTTCCTCGCCTATTAAAATATCACTACTACTTTCACCATGGCAATACATCACAACCATCTCTGCAAGAGGTGATTCAAGATCAAATATAAATGCACATGCCCTTAAAAATAAGAGGATCAACTTCACTGACAAACAGAAGGCTAATGAAAACTACACTGAGAATATTTCTTATCTATCAGATTTGCAAAAATCCACAAGTCAAATACAATACCAGATTGGTAAGGTTGTGGGGATACGGACATTCTCCTAACCGCACTCTCCTACAATGATGGACAAACTACAAAATTATATCACCTGTGTAGAGGGCAAGTTGGCAATATCTAGCAAAATTACAAATACATTTTACCTTTAACCCAGTAATACCATTTCTGGGAGTGTATCCTACACAGCTCTTCTGTGTATTCTTGCCGTCTCTTCTTAATATCTTCTGCTTCTGCTAGGTACATGCCAGTTTTTTAAATGGCTGAGTAACATTCCATTGTATGTACGTGCCACATATTCTTTATCCATTCACCCAGCCATGTCTCGGCCATTGTGAATAGTTCCGCACTGACAATACACATTCAACATTCTTCACTGCAGCACAGTTAGTGATAAGTGAAAAGTGAAAATTCAACTGTTTAACCACCACCTAGTTTAATATATTATAGTCACATCCACACAATGGAATACAGTGAAGCTGTGAAAAAGAATGAGGGTGCTCTTTAAATACTGATATGGAAAGATAGCCAGGACACATTAAGTGAAAAAAGCAAGGTGCAAAGGAAGGTACTCTGTATGTATCATTACAGCTAAGATGGGGGAAAAAAGAAAAATACTAACATCTGTTTTCATTTTTACACAAAAACACTAAAAGAATACACAATAAAAATGGTTACAGGAAAAAAGTAAAACTACAATACAGACTTGTTACTAAAGAATTATTATTACTTTTTCCTGATATTAACCCCTTCCCATAGTTGATTCCACTATCAGGGTCAAAGGTTTCTTAAAGATTCTACCACATAAGAAAAAAACCCATAAAGCATTTAGTATTTTAACAACCAATATTTTATAATTATAAATAATATAATATATAAATTATAAATTTATAAATTATTTTTAGCCATTTCCATCATTTCACCTTATTCCTTGCAAAAGAGAAAAGTAATGTCTTATAATTTTCCTATTAAGTCAGCATATAAAAATGAAAACGAAAATTCTATCAAAAGTGCTTTTGATATTGCTATGGTTCTCAGCCCTAATGAGTTCTCAAAATCTACCTGTAGGTTATTTTAAACACAAAGATGTTTGTTTGGGGCCATAACAAATGTGCTGCTAAGAACATCTTATACTTGTCTTTGGGGGCACATATATATTCATCTCTGTAGAGTAATCTGAGACTAGAATTGCTAAATCATTTGTAGATCTACCAAGTAAAGTGTTGGTTGCTCGGTTGTTCCTGACTCTTAGTGACCCCATGGACTGTAGCCCACCAGGCTTCTCTGTCCATGGGATTTCCCAGGCAAGAGCACTGGAGTGGATTTCCATTTTCTTCTCCAGGGGATCTTCCTTACCCAGGAATTGAACCCGAGTCTCCTGCATTGCAGGCAGATTCTCTACCAGCTGAGCCACCAGGGATCCCAAAGAGTTCCTAAAATGGTTGTATAAATCAACACTCACATGAACAGTGTGTGAGAATCAAACTGTCCTGTATCCTCACCACCACTATAGTTTAACCATTTCAGTGATTATTTTAATTTCCATATCCTGAGCCACTCATGAGGTTGAGCATGTGTTTATTGGTTATTTGTGTATTTTCTTTTGAGAAACTATTTTTTCGAGTTGGCTTTCTACTAATTCATATGTAATAATCATGTATATATATTATATTCAGGGTACACATTTGTTTTGTGTGCATGTGTGTGTGTGTGTGTGTGTGTGTAGAACATTTTTCTTTACATCTCATTCTCTTAATGGTGACTTTTGTTGAATAGAAGTTCTTAATTTTAATAGATCTCCATTGTTGCTGTTTTGTTGCTCAGTCCTATTTGACTCTTCGTGACTCTGTGGACTGCAGCATGCCAGGCTTCCCTGTCCTTCACCATCTCCTGGAGCTTGCTCACACTCTTGTCTCAAATATAAGAGATATCAAATCCCAGTTGTTAACTAGTTAGGTGCTCATCAATAGCAAAATGGATAAACAAACTGAGGTTTATTCACAGAATGAAATACTATACAAGAGTGAGAATGAATGAATCAGAATTATCTGCAGCAATATGGATGACTCTCACACAGCACTGAGGGAGAGAAGCTAAACACAAGAGTATATTTAGCTTGTTTGTTTTTTTTTAATTCCAAAAGCAAAATAATTCCATATGTTAGTCAGGATATTGACAACTTTGGCTGGGGTACAAATGGCTCCCTTGAGCTGGTGGTGATAATGTGTTTCTTGATCCGAGTGCTGGTTACCCAAGTTTGGTCAGTTCATAAAAATTCATGTTTATGACATGATATGTTCATTTCAATAAAAAGTTAATAAAAATAGAGGTTCATATGCCTGAGGCCTAGGCCTAGACAGCCCAGATGCCCATGTTTCCTAGTGATTCAGGTGGCAGACAGGGCCAAGGACCTTTAATCACTCTGACCATAAATGGGCTTCCCAGGTAGCTCAGTGGTAAAGAATCTGCCTGCCAATGCAGGAGCCGCAGGAGACAGTGGTTAAATCCCTGGGAAGATCCCCTAGATTAAGAAATGGTAACCCACTCCAGTATTCTTGCCTGGAAAATCCCATGGACAGAGGAGCCTGGCGAGCCACAGTCCATGAACTCACAAAGAGTCGGACACAACTGAGCACACACACACACACACTAATGATAAATCTCTGCAGATATAAGGACTAGAAGTCCCATTTCTTGAAAAATGTGTTTGACACATTTAAATGGTAGGATTATAGGGAGCATTTGAAATGCTGGTAATAGGAAAAAAATTCTTTAATATTTTGTTAATAATTTTTACATATATTTGTATCAATCCTTGGTGGCTCAGATGGGAATGCAGGAGACCCAGGTTCAATCCCTGGGTCAAGAAGAGCCACTGGAGAGGGGAATGACAAACCATTCCAGTATTCTTGCCTGGAGAATTCCATGGGCAGAGAAGCCTGGCCGGCCACAGTCTATGGGGTTGCAAAGAGTTGGACATGACTGAGCAACTAACACTCACTATATTCATGGAACCACATGTGACTAGTGTGACTGAAAAGCTGAATTTTAGGTTTTATGTAATCTGCATTATCTTAAATTTAATACCCACGTGCAGCTAGTGGTTACCACAGTGTACAGCACAGATGTAGAACATGTCTTTCCTCACAGTAAGCTCCACTGAACTGCCTGGTCTGGTCTGATCTCCTACTATCTTCCTCCTTACTTCCTGGATTTCAGTGTTGCTGGCTGACCTTCTGTTCTTCACCCACTTTCAGCTCCTTTTCCTCCAAGGGTGTCTGCAAAGGTTGGTCTTTCTGTCTAGGTCTTGTTGCTCGTTGATGTTCATATGGCAGCCTTGTCTCAGCTTCAATGTCACCTCTGCAGAAAGGCCTCCCCTTTCACCCAAATGAAAGCTTCCCCATTATGTTGTTGTCAAACAAAGCATTTCTAGTTAGATAAAAACATTTTCCATATGGTTTGTTTACTTCCTTATTGCCTGCACCCCTTTTGGCATGTTATTCCCCCAAGTGCAGGAACCTTGAACTTCCAGTGTAAGTGGAGGACTTAAGCTTTAAATAATAAGAGGTAGAAATCAACACAACATTGTAAAGCAATCATCCTCCAATAAAAATAAATAAATAAATAAGAGGCAAGGCTGGTAAATGTGAACCTGCTGGGGATAAAGAGATTTAAGAACCTAGGAAACCTAGGAAGAAGCTCCTGAAGAGAATTTAACTATAACTAAGGGGGTCTCTTGACAAATCTGTATGCAGATCAGGAAGCAACAGTTAGAACTGGACATGGAACAACAGATTGGTTCCAAATAGGAAAAGGAGTACGTCAAGGCTGTATATTGTCACCCCGCTTATTTAACTTCTATGCAGAGTACATCATGAGAAACGCTGGACTGGAAGAAACACAAGCTGGAATCAAGATTGCCGGGAGAAATATCAATAACCTCAGATATGCAGATGACACCACCCTTATGGCAGAAAATGAAGAGGAACTAAAAAGCCTCTTGATGACAGTGAAAGAGGAGAGTGAAAAAGTTGGCTTAAAGCTCAACATTCAGAAAACGAAGATCATGGCATCTGGTCCCATCACTTCATGGGAAATAGATGGGGAAACAGTGGAAACAGTGTCAGACTTTATTTTGGGGGTTGGAGAAGGCAATGGCAACCCACTCCAGTACTCTTGCCTGGAAAATCCCATGGATGGAGCAGCCTGGTAGGCTGCAGTCCATGGGGTCACAAAGAGTCGGACATGACTGAGCAACTTCACTTTCACTTTTCACTTTCATGCATTGGAGAAGGAAATGACAACCCACTCCAGTATTCTTGCCTGGAGAATCCCAGGGATGGTGGAGCCTGGTGGGCTGCCGTCTATGGGGTTGCACAGAGTCAGACATGACTGAAGTGACTTAGCAGCAGCAGCAGAAGCAGCAGCAAGGGGGTCTCTGAGCATCACTGAGGATCCATGAGAGAGTGGAAATTATCAACATTTGTTGTACAATCTGTAGTGTGACTTTTCTCCAGTAAGAGGAACAGCCTAGATAGATACGCTTATCACATGTAACCCTCACAACAACCTCTGAGGTGTGCTAAAGTGTCCCCACTTTACAAGTGATAAAACTAAAAGGCAGAGAAATTTAGTAACCTACCTAAGACCATGAAGCTAATAAGTGAAGAAGCTAGGATTTGAACACTGGCATTCAGAACCCAGAGCCAGCACTCTTAGCCACATCATCAAACTGCCTCCTTCCTTATTAGAATAGCATGTGGTGGGTATTTCATTAAAAACGTGATAAATGTCCATTGCAGGGGTACAGGATTTCCCATTCCTTCCAAAATGGCAATCCAGGCATAAGAAACAAGATGAGACAGATAACAGTAACATTTGAAAAAACTTACATAAGTCAAACTTTTGCCCACAAACAATACATATCATGTAAAGAAAGAAAGTGAAATTGCTCAGTCATGTCCGACTCTTGGCGACCCCATGGACTGTAGTCTACCAGGCTCCTCCATTCATGGGATTTTCCAGGCAAGAGTACTGGAGTGGGTTGCCATTGCCTTCTCCAGGGGATCTTCCTGACCCAGGGATCAAACCCAGGTCTCCTGCATTGCAGGCAGATGCTTTACTGTTTGAGCCATCAGGGAAGCCACCATATCATGTCAGAATGCATACAAAAGATGGACATTAAATACTTTCGAATGTTTAGATTAAAAAAAAAAAGTTACAGAAAAACAAGGGAGTAAATAGATAAAACAAGAGAAGAGCCTTGCATGGACATATAGAACTGGGCATTCTGCCTGAGGCCAGGGAGACCAGGGGCTGCCAGGGTCATCTCACCAGATGAGAGGACCCAGATCAGAAGCTTCCCCTTCCCCTCCGTGGTCTCCCACAATTCTGACTTCAGTGGGCTTAGGGTGACATGGGGAAGATTTCAATACATACTGAACTGCTTATAAATATAGATATTTTTTATTTTTTACTATTACTAGCAGTTGTCACTCAAAAATATGAATGCATATCAGTTTTAGGCAAGGCAAAAAATGGCCTTTCAAATCTAAAGATTATAAATAAAGATACTATATCCTTGATGGTTCTCATCTTTAGAAAAACTCAAATACGCTTCCATATTTTAGTAATCCACGGCTCTGAAGCATGGCCCAGCATTCCAAAGTGTGTGTGTGTGTTAATATTAAAAGCAATCCTGAGATGATCTGCATGACCAGCCACACTTGGGAAGCACTGCACTGTGGCTGAGTAACTACCCATTTCTTAGTCAGAAAATAGAAGGGAGAGACATTCCAAGCATGAACAATGACAGTGCAGCATGGAAAGTCCTGGTAGCTTCTGGAAAAAGTCATCTACTAGAGCTCCAGTTTGTGGAGATAAGTGGTGGAAGCACAAGCGATGGGGTCAGACAGCCAGCAGAGGCTCTAGGAAGCAAGGCTGAGAGTGGTACACATCATCCTGGAGATGACAGGGGAGCACAGGTTTTGAAGTAGGAGGTGGCAGGACCAGGTGTGCTGGCCGGAAGCGGGACCCTGGCAGCCATCCCAGCGGACCGCAGGGTGAAGGGACTAGAGCACGTGCTGAGTAAAAGAGGGAAGGCAGGGATTTCCCTAGTGGTCCAGTGGTTGAGAATCCACTTTGCAATGCAAGGGACACCTGTTTGATCTCTGGTGGGGGAAGATCCCACATGCCACGGAGCAACTGAGCCTGGTGCCACAGCTCCTGAGCCTGCACTCTAGAGCCTGCCAGTTGTAACTACTGAAGCCCGAGTGCCTAGAGCCTGTGCTCTGCAACAAGAGAAGCCACTGCAATGAGGAGTCCCTGCACCACAATGAAGAGTGGTCCCCAGTCTCCGCAACTAGAGAAAAGCCCATGCAAGAATGAAGACCCAGCACCACCAAGAGTTAATAATTTTTTTTTTTTTTTAAAGGGAAGGCAGTCGTGTAGACTTGCTGTCTAACACATCAGGGAGGTGCAGGATAATGCTAATGTTTCTGCCATTAGAGACTGGGCAGGAGGTGGTCTCAATGTATAAACTCCACATGGATAAGATCAGGAGGAATAGGCCACTGAGCCACCCTAAAAATAAATCAGACTCTTCCTGTTTTGAATCACATAAACCAGAACGTGGATGTTTAAACTGTTGTGTTCATTTCATCCCAACTCCACTCCGAGGCTGGAAGCCTGGGAGGAAGCAATAACAGTTGCAGCTTATTTATTCCAAATACAAACACTGTGTACAAGCAGCTGGGCTTGCTCAGTGTCTTGTGTTGGATAATCTAATTTCACCTTCGGGCTCCCTGGGTCTGTCTAGTTTCTGTGTAATTGTTTAGCAAATCTGCCACCCTCTTTAAGCCCTGAATCAGCTTGGTAAATATCACTGACCCACCAGACTACATCATTGGTCATGCTGGTTTTGAGCATCTATATCCCTTTATGTCTTAGTACTTTCTCCCTTCTGCCTAGATCATTCCCTTCTCATCGGCTTTTTTTGGCTACCCTTTAATTTTTCTTTGCCTCCGTTTTGCTGGGTATTATAAAAGCAACAGTTTTGATTTCTTGTATAAAGTACTGTTCTAATAAGCACGTTACAGTTCAGCTCAGCACCCTCTACAGTGGTGCCTGAGGGAGCCTGCTGGGAAAATGTGTAATAAACCAGCAAAGAGATGATAAGACATTGGTAAGGAGGGGTCAGGAAATGAGAAAAAGGGAAGGGGCCCAAGAGTTCACATGGAGACTGCAAATAAATGCACTGAGGGGAGAGGCAAAAGATATTTAAGACTGGAGATCACTACTTAGTGATTCGGATTCCCTGGTGGCTCAGGGGTAAAAATTCCACCTGCCAATGCAGGATATGCTGGTTCAATCCCTGGGTTGGGAAGATCCCCTGGAGGTGGAAATGGTAACCCACTCCAGTATTCTTGCCTGAGAAATCCCACAGACAGAGGAGCCTGGCAGGCTACAGTCCACGGGGTTGCAAGAGTCAGACACAACTTAGCGACTGAACAACAAATTTAGGAAAGAAGATGTGACAGAACATTGAATAATTATCACTGGGAACAGAGATGTGGGTCAAGCAAATATTTTCACTCAATTTTAGTATGGTAGAAACAGTCAACATGGCTGAAAACCTGAAAAGATTTCAAAAGAAACAGTTACTGTAGCAATTCTGCCTACCTTAACCTCTGTATAGAATTCTCTCTGGTTCAGTAACACATCAGACTTCAAAGAAGCTGCTCTTTGCTCTTAAGTTTAGGATCCAAACTGTCTGGCCTCCCCTGCTAAGAATCCTACCTTCTCCTGACAATAGCAGTACAAACCAACAGAGTATTTAATTTACATTATATGCAAAAAATACAGAGTCCAGGATATAACAATGGAAGAAGGAAAATGAAATCAACGAGGGTTGATGCCATTAGGGTTAACATCAGACTCACAGAACTGTGTCCAAATCTAGCAAAGTTGTTTTGCTACCCTTCTATTTAAAAGGGTTTGATTTATGCACCTTTTTCCCCATCTAGGACGTTGATTCACACAGGCATATACTATGTTCTATTTAACCTTTGTATCTCTAGTAACAAATGGTGTGCCTAGCACAGAAAAGGCACTGAACACATATTTGATAAAGGAATGTGGTTATTTTCTTGACAAAGTAACAATCATCGAAACTCTCAACTAAAAAAAAAAAAGAAATCATTCTGAGAATCATCACCTTTAGAGACTTAAAGACTTTGAGAGTCTGTACAGTGTGTTCCTGATTCTTTAAACAGAGCAAGTCCACCCTCGTATCCTACTACACCTGGCTTACAAATTGGCTTATAAGCTTTATCTCCAGTTGCAGAGAGAAATTATTTCAGAAAATCTCTCTGGTATACCCCCCACTTACCCCAGATCCACTACTTCTGCTGCTACATCCAGCTGTCCAGACTCAGAGCTCAGTACCTCTGACCTGGGGAGATGCTCTGCACGCCTTCAGGTTTCATGACTGAGAAAATGTCCCCTGTGGTTCATGAGACCTCTTCTTTCCACCTGGCTCTTATCCCTGCTGCTTCCCAGTGATTTTGACTTTATTAGGATCCAGAAATATCCTCAGGATAATCAAGTCAACTCTCAGAGTGCCAAGTCAAAATGCCAACAAATACAAGGTGAACTGAATTAATAGAGACACTTGTGGTCACTTGGGCTTCCCTCGTGGCTCAGACAGTAAAGAATCTGCCTGCAATGCAGGAGACTCTGGTTCAATCCCTGGGCCAGGAAGATCCCTGGAGAAGGGAATGGCACCCCACTCAAGTATTTTTGCCTGGAGAATTCCATAGACAGAGNACACACTCCTCCTCCACATCTTGAACAGGCCCCAACCGGCCTGTCTGTAGAGATAGTGATGAACTGGTCTCCTTGGCAATGGAAAGTGCTGACTCCGCAGGGCTAAAACAGGTGCCTGCGAGCCTAGAAGGAGTTTATTGCTCCCACCTCTAGTGAATGCCTGTGCCAGACAGACACACATCCTCCCACTCCTCCTCATTGCTGCCATCTGCTGCCTTCAGGTCACTCTCCATCACTGAGTGAAAGCCCCTTCGTTCCAAATCCTGAGAGATTTCAGCCTCTGTGAAGGTAGCTAGTGAGCAACTTTATTTCCCGATACTGACTGTCCTTTGCTGCACTGCATTTCAACCCCCTAATAAAGGAGCCTGACCTGGATCTTAATATCCTGGAAATGCCCCAACACAAAAATTCTAAACCCCAATCATTTGTTCTCAAATCACTTCCTATATCTTTTCTGCTCTCCATCTTTACACTTATCTTCTCTTTTGGAAGAAAAGTTATGACAAAATTATGACAAAAAGTTATGAAAAGTTAAGACAGCGTGTTAAACAACAGAGCTATCACTTTGCTGACAAAGGTCTGTCTAGACAAAGTTATGCTTTTTCCAGTAGTCATCTGTGCATGTGAGAGTTGGACCATAAAGAAGGCTGAGTGCTGAAGAATTGATGCTTTCGAATTGTGTGTTGGAGAAGACTCTTGAGAGTCCCTTGGACAGCAAGGAGATCAAACCAGTCAATCCTAAAAGAAATCAGTCCTGAATATTCATTGGAAAGACTGATGCTAAAACTTAAGCACCAATACTCTGGCCACCTGATGCGAAGAGCTGACTCATTGGAAAAGACCCTGATGCTGGGAAAGATTGATGGCAGGAGAAGTGGGTGACAGAGGATGAGATGATTGGATGGCATCATTGACTCAATGGACATGAATTTGAGCAAACTCCAGGAGACAGTGAAGGACAGGGAAGCCTGGCATGCTACAGTCCATGGGGTCACAAAGGGTCGGACACGACTTATTGGCTGAACAACAACCTTCACACCCTCTAGATCTGTTCACAAAACCCCTCTAATTCCTTGACCTGTTCTCTCCTTCCCATCTTGCAGGACCCTCTTGGCCTCATCTACAACTACTCAGCTGAGACCCATGTGTTCTGAATAACTATCTCAAAATTCATCATCTACCTTCTCTGACTTGAAACTCTGGCGTTGCTGCTGCCATGCAGAATGGCAACAGTGCGACAACACATTTATTTCTCCACTGAGCCCTCAGCAAGGTTTGTCAACTTTCTGTTGTTCCAGCGTCTTCATCCCATCTTCTCAATGACTCTCGGTTAATTGCTTCATTCCTACTTTATCCACAAAACTGGCACCAGCAGCAACAGGATCAATATCCGACTTCCTTTCACTCACACACTGCAAACTTGTCCTCCAGCTCTGCTCAGCTCTTGCCTTGGTTGGCATGGTCTTCCTCCCCTTACCCCCACTGAGCGCCTTGCCCTGTCTCCCTCCTGTTCCCTCTGGAAGTGGCCTCATCAATCATTCTCCTGTTTTTCTTTACCTTCAATGTCTCCTCTTTACCAACCCTTCCCCTTGTCTACAGACCTGTCGGCTTTCCTCTCAACCTAATGTCCTACCCCTGACCCAGTGTACGCCATCTGGGCAAGCTGTGGGCCACAGAAAGCCTATCTTTGCAAATAAAATCTGACTGGAATATGGCCACGCTTATTTGTTTATATATTATCTATAGCTGCTTTTGTGCTGAACAACAGAATAGTTGAAGAGTGGTGACAGAGATCATCTGGCCAGCCAAGCCAAAAAGACCTGCTCTGTGGCCCTTTAAAGAAAAGACCACTTGCCCCTCTCTCCTTGCTCTTCCTTCCCTCCTGGCCACTCCTCAATCCACAGTAATTTCGTCTGCTTCTGTGGTTTACTTAATCTTCTTAATCTTCCCTTCCTCAGGTCACTCCGGTGACTCACCATCTACTAATTGAAAGGCAGGGGAGATTCTCTCATTCCTTAGTCATTCCTCTGCTGCAGTGGACATTTGGAGATCACACCATTCTTGGAATTCTAGGGGAAGATCCCAGATGTAAATGCCCAGAGGAGCCAGGCAAGTCACCTCAATGAACGAAATGGCCACCTCAAGATATGAGCCTGTGGGGTCTTGGAGAGCCCGTCACCACGGCAAAAGGGCTGCTGCTGGGCAGCTGTGAGGAATCTAGGCCCTACATAGCCGATATTCCAGTGCTTCATGGGCAGCTAAACATGCAGATTTTACGAGGCATCACTCAATCCTTAGAAGTTGGCAACTATTTTAAAAATATTACAAACCCTGAGGAGTCAAACAAAGTGAAACTTTTGGCCAATTTGGCCTCATGGCTGTGGATGAGACCCCCTGGTTCCACGACTGAACTTTCTTGTTCTCTTGGGGAATCTTGATTCTTTGCTTCTGGAGGTTCTCTGGGAGCCAGCATGCCTCTGCCCTCTCAGATGTTCATCCCCAGCCATGCGTCTTTTCTTGCTACAGAGTTTCTTGGGTGAAATTCCAAATCTCTCTCTCACTCTCTATTCTATGCACCTGCTTCTGACTCTCATCTCCAAATGGGAAGTAGACCGCTCCACCTGGAAGTCCCACAGACACTTCAAACTCCTCTTTAGCCCTGCACCCTCCTCAACCCCTGCCCTCTGCCAAGCAAACACTTATTTGGAAACGGACTCAGGTTTCCCCCAACAAAGCTGTCCTCCCCTCCATCTTTCCATCAGGATTGAGGTGCCTCTCACTGTGCCTTCAGAATATTTTGGTAACTATACTTTCTACAAAGTATTAACAGTATTACAATTAATACTGTTTCTGTGTCTATCTTACCTGCCTTCAGTACAGCCTCTCAGTGGGCACCAGCTGTCACATTAATCTTTGTATTCCCAGCTTCTAGCTAAGTACTAACATATAGTAAGTTCCTAATAAATGTTTATGACATTATGTTAAAAATCCTTCAAGCTAGGTCTCAATAGTATGTGACCTGAGAACTTCCAGATGTACAAGTGGGATTTAGAAAAGGCAGAGGAAACAGACATCAAATTGCCAACATTCGTTGGATCAGAGTGAAGGCAAGGGAATTCAGAAAAACATCTACTTCTGCTTCCCTGACTACACGAAAGCCTTTGATTGTGTGGATCACAACAAACTGTGGAACATTCTTAAAGAGATGGGAATAGCAAACCACCTTTCTTGCCTGGAGAATCCCAGGGATGGTGGAGCCTGGTGGGCTGCCGTCTATGGGGTTGCACAGAGTCAGACACGACTGAAGTGACTTAGCAGCAGCAGCAGAAGCAGCAGCAAGGGGGTCTCTGAGCATCACTGAGGATCCATGAGAGAGTGGAAATTATCAACATTTGTTGTACAATGTGTAGTGTGACTTTTCTCCAGTAAGAGGAACAGCCTAGATAGATACGTTTATCACATGTAACCCTCACAACAACCTCTGAGGTGTGCTAAAGTGTCCCCACTTTACAAGTGATAAAACTAAAAGGCAGAGAGATTTAGTAACCTAACTAAGACCATGAATCTAATAAGTGAAGAAGCTAGGATTTGAACACTGGCATTCAGAACCCAGAGCCAGCACTCTTAGCCACATCATCAAACTGCCTCCTTCCTTATTAGAATAGCATGTGGTGGGTATTTCATTAAAAACGTGATAAATGTCCATTGCAGGGGTACAGGATTTCCCATTCCTTCCAAAATGGCAATCCAGGCATAAGAAACAAGATGAGACAGATAACAGTAACATTTGAAAAAACACATAAGTCAAACTTTTGCCCACAAACAATACACATCATGTAAAGAAAGAAAGTGAAATTGCTCAGTCGTGTCCGACTCTTGGTGACCAGGCTCCTCCGTCCATGGGATTTTCCAGGCAAGAGTACTGGAGTGGGTTGCCATTTCCTTCTCCAAGGGATCTTCCTGACCCAGGGATCGAACCCAGGTCTCCTGCATTGCAGGCAGACACTTTACTGTTTGAGCCATCAGGGAAGCCACCATATCATGTCAGAATGCATACAAAAAACGGATACTAAATACTTTAGAATGTTTAGATTTAAAAAAAAGTTACAGAAAAACAAGGGAGTAAATAGATAAAACAAGAGAAGAGCCTTGCATGAACATATAGAACTGGGCATTCTGCCTGAGGCCGGGGAGACCAGGGGCTGCCAGGGTCATCTCACCAGATGAGAGGACCCAGATCAGAAGCTTCCCCTTCCCCTCCGTGGTCTCCCACAATTCTGACTTCAGAGGGCTTAGGGTGACACGGGGAAGATTTCAATGCATACTGAACTGCTTATAAATATAGGTATTTTTTATTTTTTACTATTACTAGCAGTTGTAACTGAAAAATATGAATGCATATCAGTTTTAGGCAAGGCAAAAAGAATGGTCCTTCAAATCAAAAGATTATAAATAAAGATACTATAGCCTTGATGGTTCTCATCTTTAGAAAAACTCAAATACGCTTCCATATTTTAGGAATTCACCAGCTCTGAAGCATGGCCCAGCATTCCAAAGTGTGTGTGTGTGTGTTAATATTAAAAGCAATCCTGAGATGATCTGCATGACCAGCCACACTTGGGAAGCACTGCACTGTGGCTGAGTAACTACCCATTTCTTAGTCAGAAAATAGAAGGGAGAGACATTCCAAGCATGAACAATGACAGTGCAGCATGGAAAGTCCTGGTAGCTTCTGGAAAAAGTCATCTACTAGAGCTCCAGTTTGTGGAGATAAGTGGTGGAAGCACAAGCGATGGGGTCAGACAGCCAGCAGAGGCTCTAGGAAGCAAGGCTGAGAGTGGTACACATCATCCTGGAGATGACAGGGGAGCACAGGTTTTGAAGTAGGAGGTGGCAGGACCAGGTGTGCTGGCCGGAAGCGGGACCCTGGCAGCCATCCCAGCGGACCGCAGGGTGAAGGGACTAGAGCACGTGCTGAGTAAAAGAGGGAAGGCAGGGATTTCCCTAGTGGTCCAGTGGTTGAGAATCCACTTTGCAATGCAAGGGACACCTGTTTGATCTCTGGTGGGGGAAGATCCCACATGGCACGGAGCAACTAAGCCTGGTGCCACAGCTCCTGAGCCTGCACTCTAGAGCCTGCCAGTTGTAACTACTGAAGCCCGAGTGCCTAGAGCCTGTGCTCTGCAACAAGAGAAGCCACTGCAATGAGGAGTCCCTGCACCACAATGAAGAGTGGTCTGACCCCATGGACTGCAGCCCACCAGGCTCCTCCGTCCATGGGATTTTCCAGGCAAGAGTACTGGAGTGGGATGCCATGTTGTATACAAATGTCTCGCCTCTTCTTTAGAGCTGGATGGTTGACAGCTATGCTCTTCTTCCTCCTCACTACCTCTCTGGCCCCCAAATCTTTCTAAAAAAATTTATTTATTTATTCGTATGTATGCCTGTATGTGTGTTCAGTGGCTCAGTCGTGTCCAACTCTGCAACCTAAGGGACTGTAGCCTGCCAAGCTCCTCTGTCCAGGGGATTTTTTACCAGCAAGAATACTGGAGTGGGTTGCCATTTCCTCCTCCAGGGGATCTTCCTGACCCACGGATTGAACCCATGTCTCTTGCTTGTCCTGCATTGGCAAGCAGATTCTTGACCACTGAGTCACCTGGCATCCCTTATTTGGCTGCCCTAGGTCTTAGTTGTGACATGGGGGTTCTAGTTCCCTGACCAGAGATCAAACCTGGGCACCCTATATCGGGAGCTCAGAGTCTTAGCCCACGGACCACCAGCAAAGTTCCCATGCCCCCAGATCTTGACCATGATGTCTATTCTCATCTCAGACACACAGGGTGAGGGCTTCACTATTCTACACCCAATCATTAAACCTGGGCACCCTATATCGGGAGCTCAGAGTCTTAGCCCACGGACCACCAGCAAAGTTCCCATGCCCCCAGATCTTGACCATGATGTCTATTCTCATCTCAGACACACAGGGTGAGGGCTTCACTATTCTACACCCAATCATCTTCATGATGTATTATTTCTCGATCGCCACCTCTGTCCCCCAACTGTCCCATAGAAGGAAGCGTACCTGCCCGGCAGCCTCTCAGTGACAGACAGTTACAAGAGAAGAACGAACGTGTTTAGAACAACTGTCAACCCATATTCCTAAATGGAAACCACAGAAACGAGCCTGCCTGTTCAAACATCTATCTGGACGTGTGCTCTGCAGGGCACAGGAAATTCAACAGTCATTCCAGACCATCAGTGGCATCCCAGCTACTTATTTTACACACCACGATGGCAGACCCAGGTGTCACTCATCTAAAACCAGATACCTATTCCCTTCGGCGGGGTTTCCACCAAATACCTCCCTTGAGCAAGAGTTTGCTTTTCGTGGCAAGCACCATCTCAGGGGAATTAAATTTTGTCTGTTATTTACTCAGCTACGCAAACAAAGACTTGCTGTGCGGTAATAAAAGAAAAAGAAAACACCTCAAACCGAGAACTCATGTAAATGCCTCTCTTAAAGTTTCTGCCAGGAACGATGTGCTGTGAAATCCTGGGAGAAAGGAGCCTAGAACTTGAGCAATCAGTGTCACTGCCTGGACAGGTACCATTCCTCTTGAAACTAAAAATAGCCAGTTTTCTTTGTGAACACCTGTTGCTCTAATACAACACCTTATACAGCCCAGCTAACAAGAACAGCCTAGGAAACAGTCTNTCGGTGATGGACAGGGAGGCCTGGCGTGCTGCGATTCATGGGGTTGCAAAGAGTCAGACACGATTGAGTGACTGAATTGAACTGAACTGAAGGGGGTCTCTGTTGGAGAAGGCAATGGCAACCCACTCCAGTACTCTTGCCTGGAAAATCCCATGGATGGAGCAGCCTGGTAGGCTGCAGTCCATGGGGTCACAAAGAGTCGGACATGACTGAGCAACTTCACTTTCACTTTTCACTTTCATGCATTGGAGAAGGAAATGACAACCCACTCCAGTATTCTTGCCTGGAGAATCCCAGGGATGGTGGAGCCTGGTGGGCTGCCGTCTATGGGGTTGCACAGAGTCAGACATGACTGAAGTGACTTAGCAGCAGCAGCAGAAGCAGCAGCAAGGGGGTCTCTGAGCATCACTGAGGATCCATGAGAGAGTGGAAATTATCAACATTTGTTGTACAATCTGTAGTGTGACTTTTCTCCAGTAAGAGGAACAGCCTAGATAGATACGCTTATCACATGTAACCCTCACAACAACCTCTGAGGTGTGCTAAAGTGTCCCCACTTTACAAGTGATAAAACTAAAAGGCAGAGAAATTTAGTAACCTACCTAAGACCATGAAGCTAATAAGTGAAGAAGCTAGGATTTGAACACTGGCATTCAGAACCCAGAGCCAGCACTCTTAGCCACATCATCAAACTGCCTCCTTCCTTATTAGAATAGCATGTGGTGGGTATTTCATTAAAAACGTGATAAATGTCCATTGCAGGGGTACAGGATTTCCCATTCCTTCCAAAATGGCAATCCAGGCATAAGAAACAAGATGAGACAGATAACAGTAACATTTGAAAAAACTTACATAAGTCAAACTTTTGCCCACAAACAATACATATCATGTAAAGAAAGAAAGTGAAATTGCTCAGTCATGTCCGACTCTTGGCGACCCCATGGACTGTAGTCTACCAGGCTCCTCCATTCATGGGATTTTCCAGGCAAGAGTACTGGAGTGGGTTGCCATTGCCTTCTCCAGGGGATCTTCCTGACCCAGGGATCAAACCCAGGTCTCCTGCATTGCAGGCAGATGCTTTACTGTTTGAGCCATCAGGGAAGCCACCATATCATGTCAGAATGCATACAAAAGATGGACATTAAATACTTTCGAATGTTTAGATTAAAAAAAAAAAGTTACAGAAAAACAAGGGAGTAAATAGATAAAACAAGAGAAGAGCCTTGCATGGACATATAGAACTGGGCATTCTGCCTGAGGCCAGGGAGACCAGGGGCTGCCAGGGTCATCTCACCAGATGAGAGGACCCAGATCAGAAGCTTCCCCTTCCCCTCCGTGGTCTCCCACAATTCTGACTTCAGTGGGCTTAGGGTGACATGGGGAAGATTTCAATACATACTGAACTGCTTATAAATATAGATATTTTTTATTTTTTACTATTACTAGCAGTTGTCACTCAAAAATATGAATGCATATCAGTTTTAGGCAAGGCAAAAAATGGCCTTTCAAATCTAAAGATTATAAATAAAGATACTATATCCTTGATGGTTCTCATCTTTAGAAAAACTCAAATACGCTTCCATATTTTAGTAATCCACGGCTCTGAAGCATGGCCCAGCATTCCAAAGTGTGTGTGTGTGTTAATATTAAAAGCAATCCTGAGATGATCTGCATGACCAGCCACACTTGGGAAGCACTGCACTGTGGCTGAGTAACTACCCATTTCTTAGTCAGAAAATAGAAGGGAGAGACATTCCAAGCATGAACAATGACAGTGCAGCATGGAAAGTCCTGGTAGCTTCTGGAAAAAGTCATCTACTAGAGCTCCAGTTTGTGGAGATAAGTGGTGGAAGCACAAGCGATGGGGTCAGACAGCCAGCAGAGGCTCTAGGAAGCAAGGCTGAGAGTGGTACACATCATCCTGGAGATGACAGGGGAGCACAGGTTTTGAAGTAGGAGGTGGCAGGACCAGGTGTGCTGGCCGGAAGCGGGACCCTGGCAGCCATCCCAGCGGACCGCAGGGTGAAGGGACTAGAGCACGTGCTGAGTAAAAGAGGGAAGGCAGGGATTTCCCTAGTGGTCCAGTGGTTGAGAATCCACTTTGCAATGCAAGGGACACCTGTTTGATCTCTGGTGGGGGAAGATCCCACATGCCACGGAGCAACTGAGCCTGGTGCCACAGCTCCTGAGCCTGCACTCTAGAGCCTGCCAGTTGTAACTACTGAAGCCCGAGTGCCTAGAGCCTGTGCTCTGCAACAAGAGAAGCCACTGCAATGAGGAGTCCCTGCACCACAATGAAGAGTGGTCCCCAGTCTCCGCAACTAGAGAAAAGCCCATGCAAGAATGAAGACCCAGCACCACCAAGAGTTAATAATTTTTTTTTTTTTTTAAAGGGAAGGCAGTCGTGTAGACTTGCTGTCTAACACATCAGGGAGGTGCAGGATAATGCTAATGTTTCTGCCATTAGAGACTGGGCAGGAGGTGGTCTCAATGTATAAACTCCACATGGATAAGATCAGGAGGAATAGGCCACTGAGCCACCCTAAAAATAAATCAGACTCTTCCTGTTTTGAATCACGTAAACCAGAACGTGGATGTTTAAACTGTTGTGTTCATTTCATCCCAACTCCACTCCGAGGCTGGAAGCCTGGGAGGAAGCAATAACAGTTGCAGCTTATTTATTCCAAATACAAACACTGTGTACAAGCAGCTGGGCTTGCTCAGTGTCTTGTGTTGGATAATCTAATTTCACCTTCGGGCTCCCTGGGTCTGTCTAGTTTCTGTGTAATTGTTTAGCAAATCTGCCACCCTCTTTAAGCCCTGAATCAGCTTGGTAAATATCACTGACCCACCAGACTACATCATTGGTCATGCTGGTTTTGAGCATCTATATCCCTTTATGTCTTAGTACTTTCTCCCTTCTGCCTAGATCATTCCCTTCTCATCGGCTTTTTTTGGCTACCCTTTTATTTTTCTTTGCCTCCATTTTGCTGGGTATTATAAAAGCAACAGTTTTGATTTCTTGTATAAAGTACTGTTCAAATAAGCACATTACAGTTCAGCTCAGCACCCTCTACAGTGGTGCCTGAGGGAGCCTGCTGGGAAAATGTGTAATAAACCAGCAAAGAGATGATAAGACATTGGTAAGGAGGGGTCAGAAAATGAGAAAAAGGGAAGGGGCCCAAGAGTTCACATGGAGACTGCAAATAAATGCATTGAGGGGAGAGGCAAAAGATATTTAAGACTGGAGATCACTACTTAGTGATTCGGATTCCCTGGTGGCTCAGGGGTAAAAATTCCACCTGCCAATGCAGGATATGCTGGTTCAATCCCTGGGTTGGGAAGATCCCCTGGAGGTGGAAATGGTAACCCACTCCAGTATTCTTGCCTGAGAAATCCCACAGACAGAGGAGCCTGGCAGGCTACAGTCCACGGGGTTGCAAGAGTCAGACACAACTTAGCAACTGAACAACAAATTTAGGAAAGAAGATGTGACAGATCATTGAATAATTATCACTGGGAGCAGAGATGTGGGTCAAGCAAATATTTTCACTCAATTTTAGTATGGTAGAAACAGTCAATATGACTGAAAACCTGAAAAGATTTCAAAAGAAACAGTTACTGTAGCAATTCTGCCTACCTTAACCTCTGTATAGAATTCTCTCTGGTTCAGTAATAGATCAGACTTCAAAGAAGTTGCTCTTTGCTCTTAAGTTTAGGATCCAAACTGTATGGCCTCCCCTGCTAAGAATCCTACCTTCTCCTGACAATAGCAGTACAAACCAATAGAATATTTAATTTACATTATATGCAAAAAATACAGAGTCCAGGATATAACAATGGAAGAAGGAAAATGAAATCAACGAGGGTTGATGCCATTAGGGTTAACATCAGACTCACAGAACTGTGTCCAAATCTAGCATAATTTTTTTGCTACCCTTTTATTTAAAAGGGTTTGATTTATGCACTCTTTTCCCCATCTAGGACGTTGATTCACACAGGCATATACTATGTTCTATTTAACCTTTGTATCTATAGTAACAAATGGTATGCCTAGCACAGAAAACGCACTGAACATATATTTGATAAAGGAATGTGGTTATTTTCTTGACAAAGTAACAATCATAGAAACTCTCAACTAAAAAAAAAAAAGAAATCATTCTGAGAATCATCACCTTTAGAGACTTAAAGACTTTGAGAGTCTGTACAGTGTGTTCCTGATTCTTTAAACAGAGCAAGTCCACCCCTGGCTTACAAATTGGCTTATAAGCTTTATCTTCAGTCGCAGAGAGAAATTATTCCAGAAAATCTCTCTGGTATACTCCCCACTTACCCCAGATCCACTACTTCTGCTGCTACATCCGGCTGTTCAGACTCAGAGCTCAGTACCTCTGACCTGGGGAGATGCTCTGCACGCCTTCAGGTTTCATGACTGAGAAAATGTCCCCTGTGGTTCATGAGACCTCTTCTTTCCACCTGGCTCTTATCCCTGCTGCTTTCCAGTGATTTTGACTTTATTAGGATCCAGAAATATCCTCAGGATAATCAAGTCAACTCTCAGAGTGCCAAGTCAAAATGCCAACAAATACAAGGTGAACTGAATTAATAGAGACACTTGTGGTCACTTGGGCTTCCCTCGTGGCTCAGACAGTAAAGAATCTGCCTGCAATGCAGGAGACTCTGGTTCAATCCCTGGGCCAGGAAGATCCCTGGAGAAGGGAATGGCACCCCACTCAAGTATTTTTGCCTGGAGAATTCCATAGACAGAGGATGGTCACATGAGTAAATGTGATTCTTTAGGGTGTGGGTGGTCTCTGACATGGCTATTAATGGCAATCCCCTGGGAAATCTCCTGGTTCCCACCTCCATGGATTCTGATGTGATTTCTCTGCAATGAGGCCTGGGAGTTAGAATTTTTTTTTTAAATTCCAGATGATTCCTGTGTACAATTTTTAAATCACTGCTTTGGGTTGAAAACCAAACCAGTGCCATTTCCCTGCCACATTGCAAAGAACAGACATTACTAAATGAAAATCAAACAAATTCTTAGCAGTGTGTCCTAGTCTCTTGACCCAGTATATCATCGCATCTATATAAGGGTTACTAAATGACTGTGCACTGGCTTAGATGACATGTTACAAACCACCTTGCAGGACTTCCCTAATGCCCTGGTGGTTGAGAGTACACCTTCCAACATGGGGAATGCCGGTTTGATCCCTGGTCAGGGAACTAGAATACTGAGTGCCACAACTAGGACCCGATGCAGCCAAAAATAAATAAATAAATATAATATAAATAAGAATTAAAATAAAACACTGCCGGTAAAATGAGCTATGTTGGCTGGACAGGTTTCAGGCTTGTTAACACAAACCAAAAATTGCAAAATGTTACTGCCATAAGGATTGATTCTTCTCTCCAGTGTGAGAACCAGGGGTGAACTTTTTTCCCTTCTTTTCATCTTACCTGAAGGCTGAAAGCTGTCTCCTCAGGGTGTGGGCCAGGATGCCCCACTCCCCAGAATTAAGGCTTGGCATTCTCTGATCCTTACACCTGCCCAGCACTGGCTGTCTTTCAGAGATGCTTATCTGGAGAGATACAGGCTGCAGCTCTTAACTGAGGGGACAAACGCTAGCCTCTGGGTCTGACTCATGCTTGAAACATGCAGAGGGAGCCCAGAAGCATGCAGGCCTCCTTCCTCAGCTGTTCTTTAAACAGCTGACCGGGAAGATCACAGACACAACAGCTGAGGAAGCATGTGGACTCAGCTTCCATTCCTAAGGCTCCAGAGACAAGGGCATGGCCCAGCCCTGGGGCCGGCATCTTCTGACTTAATTCCTGTGTGATCTGTCCCTCTCTCTAAACTCAAAGGGCCAGCTCATACTTGGTGCCAAAAGCAAAGTTTCAAT
Source organism: Cephalophus harveyi (assembly GCA_006410635.1). Lineage (NCBI taxonomy): Eukaryota > Metazoa > Chordata > Mammalia > Artiodactyla > Bovidae > Cephalophus > Cephalophus harveyi. The sequence goes on along the minus strand of SJYT01000954.1, from coordinate 82,054 downwards.
TTCTGGGAGAAAACAGGGGGAGAGGGGATAAGGACAGGTTATCAAACAGAGTGGTTAACAATGTGGTGCAAACTATACTGTGTGCAGTTTAAATAAGTTTCATTAAGCCCATTATTCTAGTTCTCTTCGGAGGCTCCTCAGAATCTTCCACCTGGAGAGTCCTGGTCTGAGGCCCGTCTCAGGATGGAACTTGGAGAAGAGTGCTCACTAATTGTCCACAACCTGAACACCCCCTGACCTGTGATTCCAAATGGATTCTGCCACAGTGTCGGTCATACAGCCCCTATGGGGGTGGGGCTGGGGGGCTGTCATTTAAGAAGACTCCCGGCTCCTCTCCCAGGAACATTTGCAGAGATATTCTGATCACCTGTCCATCTGCTGGTGAAAGGGGAGCAGACATCCATTATCAGTTGGAACTGCAGCTTGAATAGAATCAGAGACAGGCCAGAAGAAGCAGGCAGGCTGGGAAAGCCAACATATTCTCTAGTTTTTACAAATATTTATTTACTTGTTTATTTGGCTGGGTTGGGTCTTGGGATCTTTCCTACTGCCATACTGACTCTCTAGCTGTGACTCGTAGGCTTAGCTGCTCTGAGGAATGCAGGATTTAAGTTCCCCAACCAGGGATTGAATTTGCGCCCCCTGCATTGTTGCAAGGTGGATTCTTAACCACCAGACCACCAGGGAAGTCCAACTTATTCTCTATTGACAGGAGTACATCACAGAAGTTTGAGAGAAAGCTCACAGTGGGACTTGTAGGGACTTGTAAGGAGAGGGTAAGCCTGTGAGCAACACACTCCTCCTCCACATCTTGAACAGGCCCCAACCGGCCTGTCTGTAGAGATAGTGATGAACTGGTCTCCTTGGCAATGGAAAGTGCTGACTCCGCAGGGCTAAAACAGGTGCCTGCGAGCCTAGAAGGAGTTTATTGCTCCCACCTCTAGTGAATGCCTGTGCCAGACAGACACACATCCTCCCACTCCTCCTCATTGCTGCCATCTGCTGCCTTCAGGTCACTCTCCATCACTGAGTGAAAGCCCCTTCGTTCCAAATCCTGAGAGATTTCAGCCTCTGTGAAGGTAGCTAGTGAGCAACTTTATTTCCCGATACTGACTGTCCTTTGCTGCACTGCATTTCAACCCCCTAATAAAGGAGCCTGACCTGGATCTTAATATCCTGGAAATGCCCCAACACAAAAATTCTAAACCCCAATCATTTGTTCTCAAATCACTTCCTATATCTTTTCTGCTCTCCATCTTTACACTTATCTTCTCTTTTGGAAGAAAAGTTATGACAAAATTATGACAAAAAGTTATGAAAAGTTAAGACAGCGTGTTAAACAACAGAGCTATCACTTTGCTGACAAAGGTCTGTCTAGACAAAGTTATGCTTTTTCCAGTAGTCATCTGTGCATGTGAGAGTTGGACCATAAAGAAGGCTGAGTGCTGAAGAATTGATGCTTTCGAATTGTGTGTTGGAGAAGACTCTTGAGAGTCCCTTGGACAGCAAGGAGATCAAACCAGTCAATCCTAAAAGAAATCAGTCCTGAATATTCATTGGAAAGACTGATGCTAAAACTTAAGCACCAATACTCTGGCCACCTGATGCGAAGAGCTGACTCATTGGAAAAGACCCTGATGCTGGGAAAGATTGATGGCAGGAGAAGTGGGTGACAGAGGATGAGATGATTGGATGGCATCATTGACTCAATGGACATGAATTTGAGCAAACTCCAGGAGACAGTGAAGGACAGGGAAGCCTGGCATGCTACAGTCCATGGGGTCACAAAGGGTCGGACACGACTTATTGGCTGAACAACAACCTTCACACCCTCTAGATCTGTTCACAAAACCCCTCTAATTCCTTGACCTGTTCTCTCCTTCCCATCTTGCAGGACCCTCTTGGCCTCATCTACAACTACTCAGCTGAGACCCATGTGTTCTGAATAACTATCTCAAAATTCATCATCTACCTTCTCTGACTTGAAACTCTGGCGTTGCTGCTGCCATGCAGAATGGCAACAGTGCGACAACACATTTATTTCTCCACTGAGCCCTCAGCAAGGTTTGTCAACTTTCTGTTGTTCCAGCGTCTTCATCCCATCTTCTCAATGACTCTCGGTTAATTGCTTCATTCCTACTTTATCCACAAAACTGGCACCAGCAGCAACAGGATCAATATCCGACTTCCTTTCACTCACACACTGCAAACTTGTCCTCCAGCTCTGCTCAGCTCTTGCCTTGGTTGGCATGGTCTTCCTCCCCTTACCCCCACTGAGCGCCTTGCCCTGTCTCCCTCCTGTTCCCTCTGGAAGTGGCCTCATCAATCATTCTCCTGTTTTTCTTTACCTTCAATGTCTCCTCTTTACCAACCCTTCCCCTTGTCTACAGACCTGTCGGCTTTCCTCTCAACCTAATGTCCTACCCCTGACCCAGTGTACGCCATCTGGGCAAGCTGTGGGCCACAGAAAGCCTATCTTTGCAAATAAAATCTGACTGGAATATGGCCACGCTTATTTGTTTATATATTATCTATAGCTGCTTTTGTGCTGAACAACAGAATAGTTGAAGAGTGGTGACAGAGATCATCTGGCCAGCCAAGCCAAAAAGATCTGCTCTGTGGCCCTTTAAAGAAAAGACCACTTGCCCCTCTCTTCTTGCTCTTCCTTCCCTCCTGGCCACTCCTCAATCCACAAATTTCGTCTGCTTCTGTGGTTTACTTAATCTTCCCTTCCTCAGGTCACTCCGGTGACTCACCATCTACTAATTGAAAGGCAGGGGAGATTCTCTCATTCCTTAGTCATTCCTCTGCTGCAGTGGACATTTGGAGATCACACCATTCTTGGAATTCTAGGGGAAGATCCCAGATGTAAATGCCCAGAGGAGCCAGGCAGGTCACCTCAATGAACGAAATGGCCACCTCAAGATATGAGCCTGTGGGGTCTTGGAGAGCCCGTCACCACGGCAAAAGGGCTGCTGCTGGGCAGCTGTGAGGAATCTAGGCCCTACATAGCCGATATTCCAGTGCTTCATGGGCAGCTAAACATGCAGATTTTACGAGGCATCACTCAATCCTTAGAAGTTGGCAACTATTTTAAAAATATTACAAACCCTGAGGAGTCAAACAAAGTGAAACTTTTGGCCAATTTGGCCTCATGGCTGTGGATGAGACCCCCTGGTTCCACGACTGAACTTTCTTGTTCTCTTGGGGAATCTTGATTCTTTGCTTCTGGAGGTTCTCTGGGAGCCAGCATGCCTCTGCCCTCTCAGATGTTCATCCCCAGCCATGCGTCTTTTCTTGCTACAGAGTTTCTTGGGTGAAATTCCAAATCTCTCTCTCACTCTCTATTCTATGCACCTGCTTCTGACTCTCATCTCCAAATGGGAAGTAGACCGCTCCACCTGGAAGTCCCACAGACACTTCAAACTCCTCTTTAGCCCTGCACCCTCCTCAACCCCTGCCCTCTGCCAAGCAAACACTTATTTGGAAACGGACTCAGGTTTCCCCCAACAAAGCTGTCCTCCCCTCCATCTTTCCATCAGGATTGAGGTGCCTCTCACTGTGCCTTCAGAATATTTTGGTAACTATACTTTCTACAAAGTATTAACAGTATTACAATTAATACTGTTTCTGTGTCTATCTTACCTGCCTTCAGTACAGCCTCTCAGTGGGCACCAGCTGTCACATTAATCTTTGTATTCCCAGCTTCTAGCTAAGTACTAACATATAGTAAGTTCCTAATAAATGTTTATGACATTATGTTAAAAATCCTTCAAGCTAGGTCTCAATAGTATGTGACCTGAGAACTTCCAGATGTACAAGTGGGATTTAGAAAAGGCAGAGGAAACAGACATCAAATTGCCAACATTCGTTGGATCAGAGTGAAGGCAAGGGAATTCAGAAAAACATCTACTTCTGCTTCCCTGACTACACGAAAGCCTTTGATTGTGTGGATCACAACAAACTGTGGAACATTCTTAAAGAGATGGGAATAGCAAACCACCCTACCTGTCCCCTGAGAAACCTGTATGCGGTCAAAAAGCAATAGTTAGAATCTTACATGGAACAACTGACTGGTTCCAAACTGGGAAAGGAGTCCAACAAGGCTGTATATTGTCACCCTGTTTATTTAACTTATATGCAGAGTGTGTGCATGCTCAGTCACTTCAGTAGTGTCCACCTCTTTGCAACACCATGGACTGTAGCCTGCCAGGCTCCTCTGTCCACGTCATTCTCCAGGCAAGAATACTAGAGTGGGTTGCCATGCCCTCCTCCAGTATATGCAGACTACATCATCCAAAATGCCAGGTTGGATGAATCACAAGCTGGAATCAAGATTGCTGGGAGAAATATCAACAAGTGGTATGCAGATGATACCACTCTAATGGCAGAAAGCAAAGAGGAACTAAAGAGTCTCTTGATGAAGTTGAAAGAGGAGAGTGAAAAAGGTGGCTTAAAACTCAACATTCAAAATACTAAGATCATGGCATCCTGTCCCATCACTTCATGCCAAATAGATGGATAAAAAGTGGAAACAGTGGCAGATTTTATTTTCTTGGGCTCCAAAATCACTTCAGATGATGACTGTAGCCATGAAATAAAGATTCTGCTCCTTGGGAAAAAAGCTATGACAAACCTAGACAGTGTATTAAAAAGCAAAGACATCACTTTACCAACAAAGGTCCATCTAGTCAAAGCTATGTTTTTTCCAGTAGTCATATACAGATATGACAGTTGCACCATAAAGAAGGCTGAACCCCAAAGAATTGATGCTTTTGAACTGTGGTGCTGGAGAAGACTCTTGAGAGTCCCTTGGACTGCCAAGAGATCATACCAGCCAATCCTAAAGGAAATCAACCCTGAATATTCATTGGAAGGACTGATGCTGAAGCTCCAATACTTTGGCCATCTGATGTGAAGAGCCGACTCCTGGAAAAGACCATGATGCTGGGGAAGATTGAAGGCAAAAGGAGAAGGGGGCAGCAGAGGATGAGATGGTTATATAGCATCACCAACTCAGTGGACATGAATCTGAGAAAACTCTGGGAGATAGTGAAGGACAGGGAACCCTGGCGTGCTTAGTCCATGAGGTCACAGAGAGTCTAACATGATTTAGTGACCAAACAACAACAACCATAAATGTTTGGCAAATTAATACACAAACAAAACACAAGATGCACTAAAAATTTAAATTGCAAGTTTTCTATGTCTTCAGAACATTTTTGCATTTTACAGTGCAATTTTTGTTTATGGTGTCTTTGATATGCAACTAGTATTGCTGTTGACATGTTAGTATTTTATCAGAGAAGAATGCAATTTTCCCCTAATTATGATTTTTAAAAGCATTCATTTTCATGCTAAGGGAAAACTTTGTTATATCTAGCAATTAAAAGACAAACAGTAAAATGTAATAAATTGAAGTTAATAAAGTAGACTTTGCCAAATGTCTGTTAGGGAAATTAAATGAATAGTCTTGTTTAGGCTTCAGAGACAAAGCAGAACAGTCCTCTGACCTTGCTTCTAATCTGCCTGGACACTGCCCTGATATGAGTGGCTTGAGTGACTGCCTACTGTGAGTGCAAGCCTTGCAGCACCATAGATAAGATGGTGGAACATTCTTGAGATTGTTGAGCCCCTGGAGGAGAGCTGGCCTACCAAGCCCTAGGCTTAACAACATTTCAAGTTTTAAGACAAGATAAACAGTATTAACATGAAACCATCACAACAAACTATGGAAAATTCTTAAAGAGATGGGAATATCAGACCACCTGACCTGCCTCCTGAGAAATCTATATGCAGGTCAAGAAGCAATATGAGAACTGGACATGGAACAACAGACTGGTTCCAAATAGGAAAAGGAGTATGTCAAGGCTGTATATTGTCACCCTGCTTATTTAACCTATATGCAGAGTACATCATGAGAAACGCTGGGCTGGAAGAAGCACAAGCTGGAATCAAGATTGC
>SJYT01000954.1:51931-75717 GCA_006410635.1 Cephalophus harveyi | reverse complement strand
AAGATCATAGCATCTGGTCCCATCTCTTCATGGGAAATAGATGGGGAAACAGTAGAAACAGTGGCTGACTTTATTATTCTGGGCTTCAAAATCACTGCAGATGGTGACTGCAGCCATGAAATCAAAAGATGCTTACTCCTTGGAAGGGAAGTTATGACCAACCTAGATAGCTTATTAAAGAGCAGAGACATTACTTTGTCAACAAAGGTCCATCTAGTCAAGGCTATTGTTTTTCCAGTAGTCATGTATGGATGTGAGAGTTGGACTGTGATGAAAGCTGAGCGCTGAAGAATTGATGCTTTTGAACTGTGGTGTTGGAGAAGACTCTTGAGAGTCCCTTGGATTGCATGGAGATCCAACCAGTCCATCCTAAAGGAAATCAGTCCTGGGTGTTTATTGGAAGGACTGATGTTGAAGCTGAAACTCCAATAGTTTGACCACCTAATGGGAAGAACTGAGTCTTTTGAAAAGACCCTGATGCTGGGAAAGATTTAGGTCAGGAGGAGAAGGGGATGACAGAGGATGAAATGGTTGGATGGCATCACCGAGTCAATAGACATGGGTTTGGGTGGACTCCAGGAGTTGGTGATGGACAGGGAGGCCTGGCGTGCTGTGGTTCATAGGGTCGCAAAGGGTCAGACACGACTGAGTGACTGAACTGGAACTGGAAACAATAAAAGTTTGTTTTCAAAATGTTTGAAAACTTTATAGAACTTTTTATATATAAATAAATTTATATGTATATAAATTACACATTGTTTTACCACATGAAAATAATGATATAACTCTAAGATACAAACAGATTAATTAGTTGATATAATTAAAAACAGTGCAGTTGAGGAAACTGTTTCCAAAAATATAGAAGAAAAAGTAAAAATATATCTCAATATAGCTTTAACCTACATTCAGCAGAGGTATTTAGGGATCACATGTTGTAGGACAGTGTTTGCTATGAGCTATTGATGCTTTTGAACTGTGGTGCTGGAGAAGACTCTTGCGAGTCCCTTGGACTGCTAGGAGATCCAACCAGTCCATTCTAAAGGAGATCAGCCCTGGGTGTTCTTTGGAAGGAGTGATGTAAAGCTGAAACTCCAGTACTTTGGCCACCTCATGCGAAGAGTTGACTCATTGGAAAAGACTCTGATGTTGGGAGGAATTGGGGGCAGGAGGAAAAGGGGACAACAGAGGATGAGATGGCTGGATGGCATCACCAACTCGATGGACGTCAGTTTGAGTGAACTCCGGGAGTTGGTGATGGACAGGGAGGCCTGACGTGCTGCAGTTCACAGGGTCGCAAAGAGTTGGACAAGACTGAGTGACTGAACTGATACTTTTATATAAATTTCTAAAGACTGTGACATTATTAGTGTAAAAATTTTTTTTTGATTCAGCTTTGCTTTGTCTTTTGACTTTAATAATAAAATCTGAATATAGATTACCAAGATAGTATATTAGATTTCTTGAGTGTAAGCCTTATTACTAAACACAGGTTTTAGATACAAGGCTTCCCTGGTAGCTCAGCTGGTAAAGAATCAGCCTACAAAGCAGGAGACCTAGGTTCGATTCCTCGGTCAGGAAGATCCTCTGGGGAAAAAAATGCTAACACACTCCAGTATTCTTGGTGGGAGAATCCTCATGGACAAAGAAGCCTGGTGGGCTATAGTCCATGTGGTAACAAAGAGCTGGACACAGCTGAGAGACTAGCTTTTATATGTGTCAGTGTGTGTGTGTATATATTATATATATATATATATATATAGAGAGAGAGAGAGAGAGAGAGAGAAAGAGGATACATATATATATGTATAAAATATATAAAATATATTAGTATTTATTTAAATTTTTAAAATGTATTTGTTTATATAAATGCACATATAAACACTCACAGATATTTAATAGGTAAATGTTGGAATTACTTTGGTTATTTAATGCTTTCATCATTAGAATTTAGGTGATGGACAAAAAAAAAAAAATTTATGAATCACCTTCACCACCCTTCTATACTGAAGACTTATGAAGAAATACTCAACATAGTATTTTGGTGGCTTTAAAATGGTCTCCGTTCAGTTCAGTCGCTCAGTCGTGTCCGACTCTTTGCAACCCCATGAATCGCAGCACACCAGGCCGCCCTGTCCATCACCAACTCCTGGAGTTCACTCAGACTCACGTCCATCGAGTCCATGATGCCATCGAGCCGTCTCATCCTCTGTCATCCCCTTCTCCTCCTGCCCCCAATCCCTCCCAGCATCAGAGTCTTTTCCAATGAGTCAACTCTTCGCATGAGGTGGCCAAAGTACTGGAGTTTCAGCTTTAGCATCATTCCTTCCAAAGAAATCCCATTTCTTCAGTGCTCAGCCTTCTTCACAGTCCAACTCTCACATCCATACATGACCACAGGAAAAACCATAGCCTTGACTAGACGGACCTTAGTCGGCAAAGTAATGTCTCTGCTTTTGAAAATGCTATCTAGGTTGGACATAACTTTTCTTCCAAGGAGTAAGCATCTTCTAATTTCATGGCTGCAGTCACCATCAGCAGTGATTTTGGAGCCCCAAAAAATAAAGTCTGACACTGTTTCCACTGTTTCCCACTCATAGTTAGACCATTGAGAGTTAGACTATAAAGAAAGCTGAGCTCCAAAGAATTGATGCTTTAGAACTGCGATGTTGGAGAAGACTCTTGAGAGTCCCTTGGACTGCAAGGAGATCCAACCAGTCCATCCTAAAGGAAATCAGTCCTGAATATTGATTGGAAGGACTGATGCTAAAACTGAAACTCCAATACTTTGGCCACCTGATGTGAAGAACTGACTCATTGGAAAAGATCCTGATGCTGGAAAAGATTGAAGGCAGGAGGAGAAGGGGACAACAGAGGATGAGATGGTTGGATGGCATCACCGACGCGATAGACAAGAGTTTGAGTAGGCTCTGGGAATTGGTGATGGACAGGGAAGCCTGGTGTGCTGCAGTCCATGGGGTTGGAAAGAGTTGGACACAACTGAGCAACTGAAGTGAACTGAACATGAAACCAGAGCTGCAGTTTGCTCACAGATTGATGATGATATCGGTTTACATCCTAGGATTATAGGCAGGAACTCAATCTGTGAAGTCCCACCCACAGAGCTGATGCACTGCCTGGAACCTCTTCCCAGTTAGGACTCCAGATGTGCTGTGTCATGGACTTTCCAGTGCTCTTTGAGTCTGGATGTTGGTCAAAACCCAGTTTGGTGATGTATCCCCCTGCTGTTTCTATTTCTTTTTTCTTTTAGTATTAGTATTCTGAAAGTAAGCCAGATAATCTTTTAATAAATACTGGTATTACTTATTTGTATATAACAATGGATCATTTTGTTAACAAATCCTTTGCATCTGAGACAAAAGTGAAAACTTTCAACAAAACAATATTGTAAACACAACAATGTGACGACACACCTCTGCTAATGAGTGTGAGATTTACTGGGAGAATTTACTCACACACATGACAGAAAGAGTAGTTTCTTGATCTTAAAATATTGTTATATGGAATGATAGCCAACAATGAAACAACAAAAATTTCTCTCAAGCAAATATAGAAGGCAGTGATGCCAGCTCTCTGGAGGGATTCGTAATGCCCTATCAAGTACTTGATTTTGTGACATTTAAGAATCCTATGAGCTCTATCTCTTGTGAAAGGTGGTGGGAGCAGGTCAGGGTGAAAATGCTGAGTTAATACAGCTTATTTTCATCCATGGTTGAATCATTACTGCTCGCAATTAAAACACTGAAATAAAGTTCTCCTTTTCTACCAATAGGTGGCAATATTGTTCTGGGACTAAAAAAAACCCAATAAAAACGACATCTTACAGTTGTTTTTTTTTTTAAAGACTTCTAGATCTATGCTTGATCTTTATTTTATTCCAGAACTCTAGGCTTTGGAGCGCCCAATACAAATAGTGGAGTAAACAAGGCACAAACATGATATTTGAAGGAAGCTGAAGAGTTTACCAGTATCACCCCTTCATTTAGAACCAACTTTACCATCAAGTAAACTTAGAGTGACAATTGAGGCAGAAAAATAGGCCCCATGTTGCAAGTGGTCAATCTGCTTCTCTGAGAACCTCCAGACTGGGTTACATTCAAATCACTAATCTACTCCCCAGCCTGGCAAGAACCTATTCTGAATATGTATTCACATAACTCTCTTCTTTACACTGATCATTGGGATGGGACTGGAGAAAGGTATACAAATTTGTTGATGCTCTATTAGTTTTTTAATTCATTCATGTTTATGAGCTTATGTAACCATCATACTATGTACGAAATAGAACATTTCCGGCACATCAGAAGGTTTCCTATGCTCTCCTTAGTTTTTAAAATAAGGAAGAAATTGTATTTCTCAAATACTCGAAACAAAACAAACAAACAAACAAACCAAAATAAAAACCACCTCACAAGGCAGAAGAGTTGAAGGGAGGCAGGGGCTGTTCTACTTTATACATTGATCTGGGTCTCTTTGTAGCCTTGAATAGAAACTCTGTGGCAGACACTCTTTGGAAGGCGCATTCAGTGCAAGGATGGGATGGAAATATCAAGTCACAGTAAGGATGTGGAGCAACTAGGACTCCCATGCATCAGTGGTGGGTCTGTACAGTGAGGCAGTCACGTGTGAAGTTTGTCTAGCAGTAGCTACATATGTGCACCTATGACCCCACAACTCTACTCCTACGTTCACAGGCAACAAACATGCATACATACTTTCACTAAAAGGTGTATACTAGAACGTTCAAAGTAGCAAATAGGCTATCAACAGTAGAATGCATGACTGACTTGTGGTATATTCTCATGATGAAACACAAGAATGAATCATCCACAGATACTATAACAACATGAATGAATCTCACAAACATAATATTAGGGGAAAGATATGAAAAATATGGATATGAAGGAGTATATACTCTTAAAAAGCTGTTGTGATCCTGCTTTGATGAAGTTCAGAATTAATCTGTGTCCTGACCTGTCGACCATTGTTACCCTTGGATGGGAGTGGGGATGGGAGAAAGGGTGTTCTAGGTGCTGGTGACATTCTGGTTCTTGGCGTCACAAGTGTGTTCAGCTTATGAAACTTCATCAACCTGTACACTTACTTTTAGGAAATATTGGGTTGACTAAAAAGTTCGTTCAGGTTTTTTGTACCATCTTACAGAAAAATCCAAACAAACTTATTGGCCAATTCATGTAAATTATACTCTAATTAAAGTTTTAAAATATTAAACCCTAATCAAGTACAGATAAAAGGCACTTCTACCTGGAATGACAATGCAATCAGATGAAGGAAATTAGATTTCAGTTAGGTCCTCAAACATGATAAGCCTTCCCAGGTAGAGATGGAGGACAGGCATTCTAGGGGGGGGAAAAAAAAAAAAAGGAATCCTTTAATCAAAAACATGGAGGTTTAAAAGAGTAAGAAACATTTGCAAAATGACAAAATTGGCCAAAGAATAAGATTGGTGTAACAAAGAAGCAAGGAGATCCAACCAGTCCATTCTGAAGGAGATCAGCCCTGGGATTTCTTTGGAAGGAATGATGCTAAAGCTGAAACTCCAGTACTTTGGCTACCTCATGAGAAGAGTTGACTCATTGGAGAAGACTCTGATGCTGGGAAGGATTGGGGGCAGGAGGAGAAGGGGATGACCGAGGATCAGATGGCTGGATGGCATCACTGACTCGATGGACGTGAGTCTGAGTGAACTCCGAGAGATGGTGATGAACAGGGAGGCCTGGCGTGCTGCGATTCATGGGGTCGCAAAGAGTCGGACACGACTGAGCTACTGAACTGAACTGAACTGAAGAAAGAAGCAAGGTCTTAAATAGCAGATCTTGCTTCTTTCTTGTAATAATCCACTTGATTAGCATTTCTTCCCCCCCTTTCTTATTTTTTAAATTATGAAACTATGGTAACATATTTACCATAGACTTGGAAAATGCAGAACAAGGTTACATATAGTTCCACTATATATTACAATTATTTTTTAAGTAAATAAATTAAGATTTTTAGTTGGAGTTTCAATATCAAACTCTCAAAAGTTAATAGAATGAATACACAGAGAAGTAGAAGGATATAGTAGATTTGAAAAGCACTATGAACCAATTCAACTTGATTAAGATTCATACAATTTTCACACAACAGTAGGATATAAATTCTGTTCAAGTTCCCATAGACTATAAACTAGGAGATGCTGGAACATATCCAGGGACACAAAACAAAGTGCAAAAATTTCATGGTCTAAAGATACTGAAATACAGAATCTGTTTTTTTACCACTGTGGAATTATATTAGAAGTCAATATCAGAAGATATTTTCAGAGAATCCACATGTTCTCAAGTTCAAGCATTGCTTGACTCTTTAAGGGACTTAAACACTGAAGGATTTTTCAGGGATTTTCCCAAAGGCAAAATTCTTTGCAAGGAATTTGACATGTTCAAGTCAAAGAGGCTGTGCAATCCTGTGTGTGCAAAATAAATGGCCTTGGTTAGGTCACCTTGTGGAATGTCTCCTGGAACTCCAGTGCCTTCTTGCATTGTCCTTGGGTTTTTTTGGTTTGTTTTTGTTTTCTGTATTCTACACTTTGCCTTTAAATAAAGAAGCAGGGAAAAAGTCTCACAACTAGACTGAGGGAGTCTAAAGAATTTGGTCTTATTGGAAAACATAGTGAAGTTTTTATTTTTGCTTTTTAAGGGAAAAGCACAATGATCACATCTACACTTATCAGTTTCCCTAATGGCTCAGATGGTAAAGAATCTGCCTGCAATGCAGGAAACCCAGGTTTAAACCCTGGGTTGGGAAGATCCCCTGGAGAATGGAATGGCTACCCACTCCAGTATTCTTGCCTGGAAAACCCCATGAACAGAGGAGCCTGGTAGGCTATAGTCCATGGCGCTGAAAAGAGTTAGACAGGACTGAGTGACTAACACTTCACTCTGGGAAGCTGGATGTGCAGGATGCAGAAGAGGAAGGTGTAATTGCAGGCTGTAGGGATGTCATTTGAGTGCCTGAGACCCCTGTGCCTACCCACCTTTTCATTCCAGTCTTTCACCTAACCTTAACTGTTACAAGCCAGTCATCCCATCACTTGCAGCTCCTCCAACCAAATCCAGCCTCCCGGCTTTGCACCTGGGGCTCCAGCCCCTTGCAAGAGCTTTTCTCTGCCCCCCACTAGGCTCACCCTGAAAATGAGCCATCTCTCCTCCCAGCAGCACTTCCAGAAGCTTTGCGCATGAAAGTTGTCAGTCGTGTGCGACTCTTTGCAATCCCATAGACTGTAGCCTGCCAGGCTCCTCTGTCCATGGAATTCTCCAGGCCAGAATACCAGAGTGGGGAGCTGTTCCCTTCTCCAGGGGATCTTCCCAACCCAGGGATCGAACCTAGGTTTCCTGCACTGCAGGCAAATTCTTTACCATCTGAGCCACCAGAGAAACCCCAAAATCATTTTGGACCAGGCAGTGCTAAACCAAGCATTGGGGAGAGACTGCTTAGTCGTGTCTGACTCTTTGTGATTGCATGGTCTGTAGCCCACCAGGTTCCTCTGTCCATGGAATTTTCCAGGCAAGAATACTGGAGTAGGTTGCCATACCCTTCTCCAGAGGATCTTCCTGACCCACGAATCAAATCCATTTCTCCTGCATTGCAGGCAGATTCTTTACTATCTGAGCCACTAGGGAAGATCCTCCAGAAGCTTTGCCATAGAACAAATCAAAGTCTCCAAGTACAAAATTTGTCTTCAGGATCAAAGAATGTGTGTAGAAACCAAATACGGAAAGTAAGATGCAAACACTTTCAACTGTCAAATCATGTACAGATTCTGAAAAAAAAAAAAAAAAAAACCCTATTAATTTTTTAAATTAATTTTCAAACAATGAAGTTTCATTCCTGGACCTCATCACTTTCAGTAGTTCATCTGGGGTCCTGAAAAACCACAGACACTTGTAGTCATGTCCATACTGAAAAACCACCAGGGGTTACCCCAGAAAATAACCACAGACCAATTTTGCATTGGTACACAATGTTACACAACATGCTGTCCCTCTTCCTCGCCACACTACCAACCCACAAGATGCTTCCTGGTTATTGGCAAGAAATTAGAAATTGAGTATTGCGTCATTGGGTCTACTTTTACCGGCCCCAGTTGTGAAATGTTTGAAGAAAGTGAATAAAGGCTAAATAGAACCATCTGGATGTTTTCCTAGGTTCAAAAGGAAACAGGAAAACTCAAGTAATTCACATCCTTTACACCTTTTAAGCCGAATACACCATTAAGCATTAAGTATAGTCATCTACAAGTGTAAATATTGGCCGAGGTGACACACATGCCAGGCAGTAGCAGGTTAAAAGCACAAATATTTGTAGAATGGTTTCAGTGCCAGGACCCAACCCTGGTGAAGAGGAATGGAAGCCAACTGATGGCTCAGCCATGAGCCAGCAGAGTGAGATGACTGTTAAGCCTGGGGTTTCCAGACAAAGGCCAGGAAGGCGACTGCCCATCTGAAAACTCATGGGACAATGGTGCTCACTGGAATATCGATATTTTAAAAGTTTAAGAATTCAGAGGCTCTATCCCTGTCTTCACTGGTAGGTAGATTTCACTGATTTAAGGAAAGTCCCCCATGTCAGGTTTTTAACATGTCATTCTAAGGTGCAGCAAAGTTTAAGAATCACTGAAAGAGCAGGAAGGCAGGGGAGTTAAACCTGTGGGGTGAGTTCAGGGTTGCAATTGCTCTCTAGTGAGAACACATTCTCACCCCAACCCACTCCTTTCCACCCCACCCACACTCACCCAACAACCACCAGCTGAGTCTGATGTCTCCTGAGTCAGGCCCCTGGAAGACTCATCTTTATGCTCTCCAACCCCAGCACTCAACCCAGTACAACTCTCTAAATCAATCAATCACCAGGTTCTCTCTGCTGCTGCTAAGTCACTTCAGTCGTGTCCGACTCTGTGTGACCCCAGAGACGGCAGCCCAACAGGCTCCCCCGTCCCTGGGATTCTCCAGGCAAGAACACTGGAGTGGGTTGCCATTGCCTTCTCCAGTGCATGAAAGTGAAAGGTGAAAGTGAAGTCGCTCAGTCGTGTCCAACTCTTAGCGACCCCATGGACTGCAGCCTACCAGGCTCCTCTGTCCATGGGATTTTCCAGGCAAGAGTAATGGAGTGGGGTGCCACTGGTTCTCTCTAGTCTGTATCTAAACTCTCAAATCTTCCTTCTTTCCACTTCCATCGCTGCTGCCTTATTCTGGGCAAATGTTGAGTGCCCACAACTCTTTAGGTGCAAGCTATACGCACTGCATTGGTGGATAAAACAGACATAGTCTTTGTCCCGTGCGGCTTACAGCCTAACAGGGGAGAAAGACTATAATCAGGTAAGTGATCAAAATAGTTTAAGAAGAGAAATCTAAGTACTGAGAAGGAAACAGGTAGGGTGCAATGACAGGGTAGGGGAGGTATAGGTACCTGACTAGACAGGGTGGGTTGGGAGGGGCTTCCACGAGGGTCACATACATTCTTTCTAAACCCTCACATCATAAATAACCTTGATCCCATTCCCTTTCACTCCATCTCATACACAACCACCAGAGTAAATGCGGTAAAAGCCCAGACACTTTAGTAGGTTTTGTAGCCTCTTCACAACCCATCTCCCTGCCATGCCAGAATCACATGCCAGATCCCCCGAGGCTCTAACCCCCTCATGCCACTAGCAGCTACAGGGTCACCATGGTCTTTTCTTTTTAAAACTAATGTTGTTTATTTTTGACTGTGCTGAGTCCTCACACGCGCAGGCTTTTCTCTCGATGCAGTGAGTGGGGCTACTCTCCAGTTGCAGTGCACGGGCTTCTCATTGTGTGGCCTCTCTGGTTGTGGAGCACAGGCTCGAGGGCACGTGGGCTCAATAGTTGCAGCTCCCGGGCTCTAGACTACAAGCTCAATAGTTGTGGCGCCCGGGTTTCTTTGTTCCGCAGCATGTGGGATCTTCCTGGATCAGGGATCGAACCCGTGTCTCCTGCATCAGCAGGCGGATTCTTGACCACTGAGCCACGAGGGAAGCCCACCATGGTCTTTCCAACCCACAGTGTGCACCACTGCCCTGCCAAGAATGCCCTTTCCATCTAGCTTGTTCCTATTTGCTTTTGGGAACACGTCTCAGGTCATCTCCTACAAGAAGCTGCACAGGACCCTCCCTGGTTTGAGGGGGCTTCCATTTTTCTGGGGTTCCAGGGCACTCCATGTTTACAGGAAGCACAGCACTCTTCACCAGGTGACGTGACTGAAGTGTTCCTGGTCTGCTCCTTCTCTGACTTGGAGCATCTTCAGGACAGAGACTATATCTCGTTTCTATTTCCTGTGCCTGGCACAGTACTTGGCAATTTAAGACACAGTCAATTTGAATGTATGCACGGAACACCCTTTGTATGCTTTTGGCCTCTTTGCTGGTCCTGCTAGGTCTCAACAGGATAGAGGGTGACCAGTTGTCCCAGTTTATTTATTAGTACTGAAGCCAGAAGTTGGAATATATTTTCTATCTCCATTATGCTTTTTCCACATAATAATGACACAATATTCTCTACATTGTTTTTAAAATCATTGATACCATCTAACTCAAACAACTGACAGAGGATCATGTTAGAAAACTTTGAAAAACACAGATAAACAAAAAGAAATCACTCAAATCTCATCTCCAACTACAATCGTTATTAACATCATAGCAGGCATCCTTCCAGACATGTTCCCACACAGTCATCACATATGAATATGTTCAGGTGTGATGTGTACACTGGCATTGTACTCTCCTCTACAGTCCCACTGCGTTGACTGCAGTATTTCACACAAAAGGGACTACTTATTTGCTGCTTAGAGTGGTTTAAAACACAGTTGGTAAAAAACTGTGGTTTAAACACAGTTGAGGTTTTTTAGACTTCATCAGTGACTTAAATCAGAACATGTTGCTTTCACTTTGGACCATGTGTCCTCTACCTTGGGCTTCCCAGGCATCTCAGTGGTAAAGAATCCACCTGCCAGTGAAGGAGATATGGGTTCAATCCCTGGGCCAGGAAGATACCCTGGAGAAGGAAATGGTAACCCCCTTCAGTATTCTTGCCTGGGAAATCCCATGGACAGAGGAGCCTGGCAGGCTACAGTCCATGGGGTTGCAAAAAGAGTCAGACATGACTGAGTGACTAAAGCACGCATGAACTCTGTACCTTTATTATTGCTATTGCTAAGTCACTTCAGTCGTGTCCGACTCTGTGCAACCCCATAGACGGCAGCCCACTAGGCTCCCCCATCCCTGGGATTCTCCAGGCAAGAACACTGGAGTGGGTTGCCATTTCCTTGTCCAACGCATGAAAGCGAAAGGTGAAAGCAAAGTCGCTCAGTCATGTCCGACTTAGCAATCCCACGGACTGCAGCCTACCAGGCTCCTCCATCCATGGGATTTTCTAGGTAAGAGTACTGGAGTGGGGTGCCATTGCCTTCTCCGACCTTTATTAGCCTCAGTATTTTCAACCCCTCTGTGGGCTAGTCCTATCCACCCTGAAGTCTTTCAATACCATTTCTATCTGGAGTCCTCAATCTTCCCGCTCCAATGTGGGCTGGGTTCTCTGTGGGCGGCTGCCCAGCAACGATCCTGGGAGTTTAATTCTCTGCTTCCTGTGTCCCCCATCTTTCTTTTCCTTAGATTACTCTTATTGCTGAAATCCACCTCAAGTAACTTTTTAAGGAAATGTGTGTTAGAGGAAAAATTATAATTCTTCAATATTTGAAAATGCCCTTTGGGAGTTTATTTCTCTGCTTCCTGTGTCCCCCATCTTCCTTTTCCTTAGATTACTCTTATTGCTGAAATCCACCTCAAGTAACTTTTTAAGGAAATGTGTGTTAGAGGAAAAATTATAATTCTTCAATATTTGAAAATGCCCTTTCCTGTTCCCCCCCAATTCAATCGATAGTTTGGTTAAGCATAGCAATAATCTGGATTTAAAAATTTCCCAGACAATTTTGAAAGCCTTTCTCCATATTTTCCTTAGCATCTCATGCCGCTGATAAGTTTGAAGGAGTTAATGATAATTATTCTTTGTAAGTCTTACATTTTCTCTGTCTTCCCACCTCCCTCACCTCAGGTTTTAAGTTGTCTGTTGCAGTTCTCTGTGCAATTTCTAGATACAACACAGTGTATACTTTATGGAGGTTGACAAGGTAATGCTTCCCACCCCCTCTCAAAGATGCCCATGTTCTAATCCTAGAACCTGAGAATTCATTCTCTCACATAGCAAAAGGGATTTGGCAGACATGATTAAGGTTATCTACCTAGAGATGGGGAGATTATCCTGGATTATCTGGCTGGGCCCAAATTAACTACATGTGTCCTTAAAATTAAAGAGACTTTTCCAACTGGCTCAGAGCTGGGACAGAAGAAGGAAGAGATGTGAAGTGTGAGAGGGACTTGAGCCATCACAGCTGGTTTGAGGACAGTGGATGAAGACTCTGAGGCAAAGACCACAAGTGGACTCTGGATCTGCCCTGAGCTGACAGTCAGCAAGAAAATGAAGCCCTCAGACGTACCTGCAAGGAACTGAATGTCCCAGAAATGGAGATAAACAAGAAACAGATTCTCCCTTAAAGCCTCTAGAAAGACACAAGACCAGAGGACACCTTGATTTTAATCCAGTGAGAGCCATACTAAACTATGACCAATAGAGTTTAAAGTAATAAATCTGTGTGTGCTTTAAATATATATAAAGTCTCTAAAGTTTATGGTAATTTGTTATAGCAGCAACAGAAAACCAATACATTCATATTTTGGTAAGTGCTGCCAAATTTTCCTTCCAAAAGGCTGACTTTATTTATACTTATGCCAATAGTTGAAGAGAAAACTCTTGTTCAAAACCTTCACTGACATAAGATATTTTCAATATCTTAATTTTTCCACGCTGATTCTGAAAAAATTTCATTTTTATTTGTCATCCTCTAATTTTGTAAACAAGCTTAAACATCTTCTATGTATTTGTTAAACATGTTTTGTTTTGCTTGGAATTACACTGTTCTTTTTTTCAGTCACTAGATTTCTGAAATTTTAAACTGTTATGACTATGTGTACAAAAACATATCCTGTTAGGTATGTACTAGTGGAGACAGAAATGTCTCCATTTCTAGCAACCCATTCTAATATTCTTGGATAACCCCATGGATAGAAGAGCTTGGCGGGCTACAGTCCACGGGGTCACAGAGAGTCTGATATGACTGAGCACACAAATAGCAGGTATGTACTAGATACTTAATGATTTGCATCTCCTTTCTGCTGTGGAAATTATGCTGCCTATTAAACTAGGTGCCAGAATCTGCTAGCTGCCTAAGTCAATACCAATATCCTCTTCCTAAGTAGGAGTATTGTAATTATTATGTGATCACATTGCTGCCCAAAATAAAGGACTACCTTTCTTAGCTTTCCTTGCATGTAGGTTTGGCCAAAGAGATGTAAGCAAAAATATGGGAAAGCTGCTTAAAGATAGCTGACACTGTAACAACCCCCACTCCTTTAAAAAAAAAAAAAAAAAAAGGTTCTTGTTTGACCTTGATTCGGACACAATGGCTAAAGTTCCAGCAGCATCTTGGACTGTGAGGGGCCTTGAGAACAGAGAGCATCTACTAGATGGCAGAAAGGAAAGTAACACGCTAACGTTCCCGGTGACCCACTGAAGTCACCAATCACCCCAGAGCTATCTACTTCTTTTATACGAGTGAGAAACTTCTATGTTGTCAATCTCTGATTTTTTAAGTGATTTTCTGTTGTTTGAGACAGCAAATCTGATCCTAATACATGATCCCAGCACTCACTGATCTGCTATGCCTTTTATATTTTACCTCTTACACCTTTTACACCTTTGATATTTATCTTTTATAGTTTACCTTTTGTTTTTGACATCTCAGAAGCTACCAACTGGAAAATTTCTCCTATTCTAAAGTGTACCTCTGTTCCCTGAATTTTTTTTTTTTCTTCATGTTAGTGTATCTCGGGGTTTTCTTTTCATGTTAGAGACCTTCATCTGATATCTATTGATCTTGGTCACTGTTGACATTAAGATTTAGGCAATAATGGGACAAACTAACAACAGATGCCTCCTGATAAGATGCACTGAGAAAAGTCTCTTCCTTCTGTGATTTGCTGCCAGTAGAGTAGAGCCTGAATTTAATCATAAGGAAACATTAGACAAACCCGAACTGAGTGACATTTTACAAAATAACTGAAGAGTAATATTAGATGTCAATACCATGAAACACAAAGGCTCTGAAGTTGGTCATCACTGAAAGAGACAAAAAGAGACCTGGCAACTGAATGCAATGTGATGGAAATTTCTATTGCTAACAGGGACATTTTTTAAATTGTCAAAATCTGAATAAGATCAACAACCAGATAATAGTATTATGTCAGTGTTAACTTTCTGACTTTTAATAAATTTCCTGTACTTATATAAGAATATTTTAAGGAAATACACACTGGAGTATTTAATATTTTAAGGAAATATACATTAATGGAAATACACCTTAAAAATGATGCCTCATTTTTAAAAATGAGGCATCATGTCTGACTAATTGAACAGTTCAGGGAAAAAACAAAATGTTTGCATGTCTATCTACCTATCTATTTGTCAAGAAAAGAGAAAGTAAAAAGTAAACATACTAACATATTAATACTACAGGAAACGGGGTATAATGTATATGAGAATTCTTTCCTCTAACTTTTCTGTAAATCTAAAATTATGCTGAAGTAAAAGTTTTTTTAAAAATTACAGTAGAAAGACTCTAGGAGCTATATATAGATGGACTAGTTAATGGGAGGTAAAGTTTGTGAAGGCATGAAGCCAGCTGTAACTGTACTCGAGCTAATTCCCTTCAGTCGTGTTCGACTCTTGACGACCCCATGAACTGTAGACTGCCAGGCTCCTCTGCCCATGGAATTCTCCAGGCAAGAATACTGGAGTGGGTTGCTACACCCTCCTCCAGGAGATCTTCCCAAACAAGGGATAGAACCCACGTCTCCTGCACTGCAGGCAGATTCTTTACTACCAAGTCCTGTAACTCTAGGAACATTTAAATGTCAGAATAAGGAGGCATTTATCCTGGGAATGTTTTCTAGTCATCTGCCCTAGTTTTTCCTAGGCAGTTTATTAAGACTATTTGAACCCTCCAATATTTTGCCTGGGGTTAACGGCTGTCTACAGACCCTTTCAGTCCAGTTTCTCAGTCCCGTCCTTATTGTCTCTGTTATGTCAAAGTCTAGAGCCTGGCTGGGCTTCTTCCAGATAGTCAGCACCCTAGCATGTTCTCGGCTACGGCCTCCTCTACTCAGCCTCATCAGTCAATACTCATTAATCCATTTTACATTTTCCAGAAGTTTCTTGAAATCTCTTGTCTACCAACAACTCCCCCCACCCCATTTCTTTCATTGTGCTATTTTTGTTTTCATTTTTTAATATATTTTTCTTCCTAGGCATGTGCTTCTTCAGCCATCTCAAACCAGAATTCTTTGATATTGGGGATGAGGGATGGGGAGGAATATCTGGCAATCTCCTTTAGCTTTTCCACATCTGATATTGTTATAAGCTTTCTCCGATCACTATAGATCATGCTGAACTCTCAGCCCTTGGCATTTGTCATACTATTTACTTGGTAATTTAGTCAAGTTACATTATTTAATTATTTCATGTGAATTGTCTTCTATAACATCATCTTACGGATTTAGGTTTGTTAAGGCCAAATACAATTTATTCCTTTCTATATACTTTGAGTGAAATAAGGATATGCCCAGAAGAACAGGGAAACTACCACATCACATGCAATCTCTCCACCTCCCAGTCGTGGCTGACTGGACCAGGTTATCAGCTCATCACAAGAGACAGCCAAACCACTGGTTGATCAGAGACTTGAACAGATGATCTGGACCAATCAGATTCCCTCCATCATGAATTCAAACCATAAAACACAGAAATTGTTGCTAGGCCATGGTGAGTACTGGACTGACAAAGCCATGCCAGTTCAGTGACTGAGGCAGCTATTTGCAAAACGATGAGTAAGAAAATGAGAGATGAAAATGAGACAGATATGGAGAAGCTGAGACTAAGTGAGAGAGAATGTACCTGTTTTAAACAACTTTCATGTAAGAACGAAGCACAGTCTATGTTCGATACAGGATACAGGATGCTTGGGGCTGGTGCACGGGGATGATCCAGAGAGAGGATATGGGGTGGGATGTGGGAGGGGGATTCAGGATTGGGAGCTTGTATACACCCATGGTGGATTCATGTCAATGTATGGCAAAACCAATACAGTATTGTAAAGTAAAATAAAGTAAACATAAAATTAAAAAAAAATAAACAACTTTCTAGTTTTTGTGAAGCCCATTTGTACAGAATTCTGTAACATTGTATGTTATATTTCTATAACTTACAGAAATATCTGTAACATTGACTTACATCTTTCTTTCTAATAAGGAAGCTTGTTTGAGTGGGAATCTCTTGTATCTAAAAAAGTAAAAAGTGTTAATTTCCTGGTTTTGTTTTTTAAAATATGGTTGTTCAATTGCTCAGTCATGTCTGATTCTTTGTGACCCCATAGACTGCAGCACACCAGGCTTCCCTGTCCTTCACTATCTCCCAGAGTTTGCTCAAACACATATCCATTAGGTCGGTGATGCCATCCAACCACCTCATCCTCTTTCACCCATTTCTCCTGCCATCAGTCTTTCCCAGCATCAGGGTCTTTTCCAGTGAGTTGGCTCTTTGCATCAGGTAGCCAAAGTAATGGAGCTTCAGCCTCAGCACCAGTCCTTCCAATGAATATTCAGGATTGATTTCCTTCAGGATTAACTGGTATGATCTCCTTGCACTCCAAGGGACTCTCAAGAGTCTTCTCTAGCACCACAGTTTGAGAGCATCAATTCTTCAGTGCTCAACCTTCTTTATGGTCCAACTCTCTCATCCATACATGACTACTGGAAAAATTATCTTTGACTAGAAGGACTTTTGATGGAAAAGTGAAGTCTCTGTTTAATACGCTTTCTAGGTTGCTATAGCTTGTCTTCCAAGGAGCAAGCACCTTTTAATTTCATGGCTGCAGTCACCATCCACAGTGATTTGGAGCCCAGGAAAATAATGTCTGTCATTGCTTCCCCATCTATTTGCCATGAAGTGATGGGACTGGATGCCATGATCTCAGTTTTTTGAATGCTGAGTTTTAAGCCAGCTTTTTCACTTTCCTCTTTCATCAAGAGACTCTAGTTTCTCTTCTCTTTCTGCCATTAGCGTGGGGGTTAAAATATAAAGAACAAGGCTATTGTTGGCTTAAAAAAAAAAATGCACACCTAAAAGTTGGGAGCTGTATTTTATCTGGCCGACAAAACTGAGAACTTAAGACCAGAAGTATCCTCTCAGATGGCTCTGATTGACTGCTCCCAAGAGGTAAGGAAGAAGCCAGGATATACAGGAGTTTTGCAATAGTCTGAACATCAAAAGATTACTATTATTTAAGGAAAAACAGAGACTTCCCTGGTGATCTAGTGGTTAAGATTCCACACTTTCACTGCAGGGGGTGTGGGTTAGAACCCCGGTCAGGGAATTAAGATCCTGCACACTGCAAGGCAAGGTAAAAAAATAAAGAAAACTAGGTATCTCAAGTTAACGAATTTAGTGTTTTTCTGTGTATAGGAAGATGCGAGAGTATGGGCTCACTGAAGTCATTCCTTTGATGGGCACCTTAAGTATCTAGGGCTAGTAGCCCTGAATCCCTCAGGGCACATGCCTCTTAAGAAATCTGTATGCAGGTGAGGAAGCAACAGTTAGAACTGTACATGGAACAACAGACTGGTTCCAAATACTAAAAGGAATACGTCAAGGCTGTATACTGTCACCCTGCTTATTTAACTTATATGCAGAGTACATCATGAGAAACACTGGGCTGGAGGAAGCACAAGCTGGAATCGAGACTGCCAGGAGAAATATCAATAACCTCAGATATGCAGATGACACCACCCTTATGGCAGAAAGTGAAGAGGAACTCAAAAGCCTCTTGATGAAAGTAAAAGAGGAGAGTGAAAAAGTTGGCTTAAAGCTCAACATTCAGAAAACGAAGATCATGGCATCCGGTCCCATCACTTCATGGCAAATAGATGGGAACAGTGGAAACAGTGTCAGACTTTATTTTGGGGGGCTCCAAAATCACTGCAGATGGTGACTGCAGCCATGAAATTAAAAGACGCTGGCTCCTTGGAAGGAAAGTTATGACCAACCTAGACAGCATATTAAAAAGCAGAGACATTACTTTGTCAACAAAGGTCCATCTAGTCAAGGCTACGGTTTTTCCAGTGGTCATGTATGGATGTGAGAGTTGGGCTGTAAAGAAAGCTGAGCGCCAAAGAATTGATGCTTTTGAATTGTGGTGTTGGAGAAGACTCTTGAGCGTCCCTTGGACTGCAAGGAGATCCAACCAGTCCATCCTAAAGGAGCTCAGTCCTGGGTGTTCATTGGAAGGACTGATGTTGAAGCTGAAACTCCAATACTTTGGCCACCTTATGCAAAGAGCTGACTGTTTGAAAAGACCCCGATGCTGGGAAAGATTGAGGGCAGGAGGAGAAGGGGACAATAGAGGATGAGATGGTTGGATGGCATCACCAACTCAATGGACATGCGTTTGGGTGGACTCCGGCAGTTGGTGATGGATAGGGAGGCCTGGCATGCTGCAGTTCACGGGATCGCAGAGTCGGACACGACTGAACTGAACTGAACTGAACTGACAGTGATAGCTGGTTTCTTGGTTGCAACATCCTTTCTTTACTGATATGGCAGGCAATATTTTTTAAATCAAATTATACATAAAAATTTACATCTCAATCAGTACACAAATTAAAATGTCAGAGAATTAGACGCTTTAGTTTTTAAAAATCCTGATAGAATGTAGCATCTTCCTCATTAATCTTTGACAATCTAATTCCACCACTGTAGTAAAAATTTATTCTGGGGAAACTCAGTTTAACTGTTTCAAAAGTCAGCTAAGTTTCCATTGTAAGCTCTCCTGTAACAGGTCTTGCCAAGAACTTATTAAGGAAACCCAGTGCTTTCTCTGCTCCCTTCATCTGCCCCTCTTCTTCTTTCTTCAGAGGCAGCAGGAGAAAGACCCAGAACCTTCAATATGTTCCCATATTTGCTATTGTGAAATTATTATCTTACTTCTAAGATAATTATCTTATCTTCTTATTATCTTATTAATAGAAGTATCTTATCTTCTACTATCTTACTCTATATGCATCTGATCTTTAAAGCTAGAGTTTATACTTGTTTTTATATCACATGTATCAGATATATCATGGGCTTTTGAAAAAAAAAAATGTATATAGTTACAGGAATACCCATTCAGAATGAAGTTACTTCACACACTTAAATCCTAATTTCATGATAGTTCTGCAAAGTGAGTTCCCAAGTGCAGGGACCATGTCTTTTGATTCCTTTCTACATTCCCCCCAAAAAGAAAAAAGAAAAAAAAAAAATGATTTAGAGCTGTGTAATCTTCAGTTATGCAATAAATGTTAGTTGAATTGAATCATTTCAATTACGAAAAGAAAATTTTATTAAACCTTTGTGCCAAGTTTCAAGACGAAAACACATTTAAAGCAAAGTTAGGAAATAACACAAAAATTATGAGTTGCAGAAGTCAGCAATTAAGAGTAATGTTCCAAAATGAGCACTGCCCATCTCCTGTGAATAAGCAGTTTATTTTGGCAATGGCAGAAGCTTGCCTTGGGTGGATACGCAATGATCCCATGCCACTGCTGCTCTCTTCCGGACCAGTTAGAGATTTATTTCTCAGGCAGCGATATAACTGATTGCTAAAGCTAAAACAAATTTGTTCCATATCATTCTCAAACACCATCTTTTTCTACTTTAAAATAGTTTATGCTCATTATAAAAATATTTTGACAAGTATGACAAAGTTGGAAAAATCATTATCCAGAGCTCCATCATCTATACAGATCCACACTTTTTTTTCATGTGTAATGCAAAGAATTTTTATTACATCTCTTCTTATTTTCTCCCTGTTTTACTGAGATATAATTAACATAGAGTACTGTATAAGTCTAAGGTGTACAGCATAATGATTTGACCTACATACATCATGAAATGATGACTACAATAAGTTTAGTGAACATCCATCATCTCATATAGATGCAAAAGAAGAAAAAAAATTTTTTTTTAATTTTCCTTGTGATGAGAACTCAAGATTTACTCTCTTAACAACTTCTATATATAACACGGGCTTCCCTGGTGGCTCGGACAGTAAAGAATCTGCCTGTAATGCAGGAGACAAGGGTTCAGTCCCTGGGTTGGGAAGATCCCCTTGAGAAGGGAATGGCAACCCACTCCAGTATTCTTGCCAGGAGAATCCCATGGATAGAGGAGCCTGGCGGGCTAGAGTCCATGGGGTCACAAAGAGTTAGACATGACTGAACCTGGGGTTTACTCCCCTAACAACTTTTTTGTATAACACACAGTAATATTAATTATATCTATCATGTTATATATTACCAAACAGATCCACTCCTAACATATTCTTCTTGCTACTTTCTTCTGAAAGACCAAAAAAACATGTATGTTAATTGCTTTTTGCATAGAATAATAAACTAATCTGTATAAAATGAGTTATTTATGATCTAAGTGATAATACACCAGTTGTCTGTGAGTTCTCCCAGACTTTCTTTTGTGCTCTAAGTAGTTCTGCTGAAGGAAACACATTACCCCCAATCAGAGTGTGTCTGGGTACATCTATGTTGGATAAGTAGGAGGAAGCATCTGAATTTCACTGTGTCTAGGATCTGTAGGTCTTCTTAAAATGCAGAATCAGAATTTTATTTTTAATTGAAGTATAGTTCATTTACAATGTTGTACCCAACTCTGCTGTACAGCGAAGTGCAGAGTCAGCACTGTAAACAAGCTTCCAGGTGATTAGCAGAAGATGCTAATTCATGGACATACTTTTAGCAGCAAGATCCTAACATAACCTGGGACATAAGAGAACTGATGGAAAAAGTAATTTTTGCCTTCACACATCTATCCACCATTAAGCCATTGCCACATCCCCAATCCATTTCTGGGAAAACATGGGACTATTTCTCGTACCTGGAAAGTTTCCCATAGGCTGAGGGTGGAGTAAGGACTTTTATTGCCATGCAACTTAAAATATTGAGCAACCATTGTGAATCCTCGGCACTAGAAGCCTTGCGGAGTTCACAAAGTTCTACTCATCTCTTTTCCTTTGGTAGTAACATATATGATATCTGGGCACAGGGCCTCCTAGAAAAAGGCTATACTTCTCAGCTTCCCTTGAAGCTGAATGTGACCACATTACCAACTTCCAGCCAATGGAATCTAAACAGAAGGGTGTGTAATCCATGGTTTGAGAATGGCAACAAATCAAATGAAATTAAAAGATTTTATTTGTTCTAGTTATGATAAACTATAGCCCAGTTACAGTCAACTAAAATTTTAAAGTAAAGTGCATACTCCAGAGGTTGTTGTTAATGTTCCAACTGAAAAGCCCATATCCTGGAAGTGACTACTCGAAGTGTTTCTGTAATCTAAATCTGGATCAACACCAGATTCTCTGGTAATGTTCTCCGTGAATTTCAGAAACAGGGTTTTCACTTCAGTTGAGTCGCTCAGCCATGTCCAACTCTTTGCAACCCCATGGACTGCAGCACACACCAGGCTTCCCTGTCCATCACCAGCTCCCAGAACTTGCTCAAACTCATGTCCATCCAGTCAGTGATACCATCCAATCATCTCATCCTCTGTCATCCCCTTCTCCTCCTGCCTTCAATCTTTCCCAGAATCAGGGTCTTTACCAATGAGTCAGTTCTTTGCATCAGGTGGCCAAAGTATTGGAATGTCAGCTTCCAATGAATATTCAGGACCGATTTCCTTTAGGATTGACTGGTTTGATCTCCTTGCAGTCCAAGGGACTCTCAAGTCTTCTCCAATACCACACTTCAAAAGCATCAATTCTTCAGCGCTAAGCCTTCTTTATGGTCCAACTCTCACATCCATATTTAACCACTGGAAAAACCATACTTTGACTAGATGGACCTTTGAGGGCAAAGGAATGTTTCTGCTTTTTAGTATGCTGTCTAGGTTTGCTATAGCTTTTCTTCCAAGCAGCAAGCATCTTTTAATTTCATGGCTGCAGTCACCATCTGCAGTGATTCTGGAGGCCAAGAAAATAAAGTTTGTAACTGTTTCCATTGTTTCTCCATCTATTTGCCATAAAGTGATGGAACCGGATGCCATGATCTGCATTTTCTGAATGTTGAGCTTTAAGCCAGCTTTTTCACTTACTTCCTCTTTCACCTTCATCAAGAGGCTCTTTAGTTTTTCTTTACTTTCGGCCATAAGGGTGGTGTCATCTGCATATCTGAGGTTATTGATATTCCTCCTGACAATGTTGATTCCAGCTTGTGCTTCATCCAGTCCAGCATTTCACATGATGTTCTCTGCATATAAATTAAATAAGCATAGTGACAATATTCAGCTTTGATATACTCCTTTCCCAATTTGGAACCAGTCCACTGTTCCATGTCTGGTTCTAACTATTGCTTCTTGACCTGCATACAGGTTTCTCTGGAAGCAGGTAAGGAGGTCTGATATTCCCATCTCTTGAAGAATTTTCTGCAGTTTGTTGTGATCCACACAGTCAAAGGCTTTGGAACAGTCAATAAAAGTAGAAGTAGATGTTTTTCTGGAACTCTCTTGCTTTTTCTATGATCCAACAGATATCAGCAATTTAAAAGTCTACTAACCAGTATACTGAATGCCAGAAAGGAATTCTCATTGGCATTGGTTAACATAAACATACTTAAAATTTCAGCTTGGTCTCTAAAATCTTTTAGAGACACTCCCCACCCTTGTAAGAATAGTGTAAAAGAATGCAATGTTTGAACCTTTAAAAATGTGCCTAAGGCTTGATTTCTAAACAAGGTCAGGTTTTTGGTTTAAAACTGTCTGATATCAGTAGCTGCATGGGCGCAGGAGGGCTGAAAGGAGCTACTCCATGTTCAAGGTCAGGAGCAGCGGCTGTGCTTTGCTGGAGCAGCCGTGAAGAGATACCCCACATCCAAGGTAAGAGAATCCCAAGTAAGATGGTAGGTGTTGTGAGATGGCATCAGAGGGCAGACACACTGAAACCATAATCACAGAAAACTAGTCAGTCTAATCACACGGACCACAGCCTTGTCTAACTCAATGAATCTAAGCCATGCTGCGTGGGGCCATCCAAGATGGGTGGGTCATGGTGGAGAGGTCTGATAGAATGTGGTCCACTGGAGAAGGGAATGGCAAGCCACTTCAGTATTCTTGCCTTGAGAACCCCATGATCAGTATGAAAAGGCAAAATGATAGGATACTGAAAGAGGAACTCCCCAGGTCAGTACGTGCCCAATATGCTACTGGAGATCAGTGGAGAAATAACTCCAGAAATAATGAAGGGATGGAGCCAAAGCAAAAACAATACCCAGCTGTGGATGTGACTGGTGATAGAAGCATGGTCCAATGCTGTAAACAGCAATATTGCATAGGAACCTGGAATGTCAGGTCCATGAATCAAGGCAAATTGGAAGTGGTCAAACAGGAGATGGCAAGAGTGAATGTCGACATTCTAGGAATCAGCGAACTAAAATGGACTGGAATGGGTGAATTTAACTCAGATGACCATTATATCTACTACTG
>SJYT01000954.1:4696-36574 GCA_006410635.1 Cephalophus harveyi | reverse complement strand
GGACGTGACTCTGAGTGAACTCTGGGAGTTGGTGACGGACAGGGAGGCCTGGAGTGCTGCAGTTCATGGGGTCGCAAAGAGTCAGACACGACTGAGCGACTGAACTGAAACTGAAAGGGCTCAGTAAATGTTTGCTGTATATACTGACTAGGAAAGAGGTGAGAATGGATGGACCCTCTTAGCTGGATGTCAAGTAACATAATTGGAATTTACAAGGGAGCGTGTTTAAGGAAGATGTAAACCAAGATGCCAACAAAGCAAAGCATTAGCAGAAAACACTGGCACTGGGATAATAAACAAAGGCAAGATTTCCCAATAGCAAAAATAGAACTGACTTTAAGATAACCAAGTTTATATTGGACCATACCTTTTCTCACCCAATTCACTTTGAGACAGACCAGTAGAGGCACTGTAAGAGACTATGGTTGTCTTCCTTGATATTCAGACATCCTGCTGCTAAGTTACTTCAGTCATTTCCGACTCTGTGTGACCCCATAGATGGCAGCCCACCAGGCTCCCCTGTCCCTGGGACTCTCCAGGCAAGAATACTGGAGTGGGTTGCCACCTCCTTCTCCAATGTATGAAAGTGAAAAGTGAAAGTGAAGCTGCTCAGTCGTGCCCGACTTCGCAACCCCATGGACTGCAGCCTCCCAGGCTCCTCCATCCATGGGATTTTCCAGGCAAGAGTACTGGAGTGGGTTGCCATTGCCTTCTCCGTCAGACATCCTAGTTTCCAATAATTTAACATGGACCTGTTACCCATGAATCAGTATAAACCTATTCAGATTTAGGGATTAGTTTCCACAAGTACAAAGTTGAATTTCCTTTTATTTGTCCTAAAATGATTACTTTCAAACTTGAAGTGACTTCAAATATTCCATGTAGTTTCCATAACACTCTTTTATCTTTTCAGACCAGAGTCAAAATATTTGTACAGTATTCATACTTCAGCACCTTCCACCCACCCTTTGGTCACTTGAACTGCCCTTCTGTGGTTCTTTTTCCACTTTCTCAGATCTTTCTTGAAGTGTAGTAAGCAGAACTGTACTGGGTATTCCAGCTGCAGTTTGGTCTAGAACGTGATTCAGCCTTCATTTCTTTCTTGGGCTGGGACTCGGACCGTGATCTTGAATTGGACTTAGGTCTTGCAAAAGATCGATTTCGGTGTTTGAATCTATCATTGTCAGAATGGCTTCTGCTATGCCGTGGTCTTCCAGTCGGTCTACTGTTTCTAGGACTATAAGATCTATAGTTGTAATCAAAGGACTGACTTCTTGATCTTCTCTGTCATAACTTTGGCTTCTAGAACATCTGTATCTGTCATAATCATCATAGCATGAAGAACTATACACATTCCTCTCTTCCTTGGCTTTCATCTGATTTGGAGTCTTTCGATCCCGCTGTGCAAACTGTATTTCAATTTGGCGTCCACAAATCCACTTTCTGTCCAAATTATGTAAAGCATCTTCAGCATCACAAACATCCTCAAATTGAACATATGCAAATCCTCTTGGACGGCGAGTGTAGAAATCAAGTGGAACATACCCATCAACTACAGGACCATAACAACCAAATTCCCGATGTACATCTTCAGACCTGGTATCGTCGGCCACGTTCCTCACGAAGAGAGACATGCTGGGGGTGATGGGGGCGCAGGTACCGGGACATGATGCCGGCGTTGAGTCTCCGCAGGGACACTAACTCAGTTTTCTTTAATTAACAGTAATTTTTTAATGTTCCAACTACCTGGTCTTTGCTGCAAAAACTCCTATATATCCTGATTCCACACCCCCTTGCCTCTTCCGAGCAGTCTCTCAGAGTGATCTGAGAGTTCTGTCTGTCAGGCTTGAAATTCTCAAAGTAAAACATAATTCTCACCTTTTAGGTTGTGCTTTTCTTTTTTCAGTCAACACATCCCAGACCAGGAATCAGACATGAGTACAAAAATACCTGTCCTGGCAGCATCTTGGTAGCCCCAGGAAGGTCAATATGCAGAAGAACCCAGTACCCAGATACCACCAGCCAGATTTGAGTCCTCAGTCCTGTGGCCCCAGTAAAGCCACCCAAGCGAACTAACCAGATACAGCGTTAGGTAAGCCATGTAAACTCTCTTTGCTACAGATGACTTATTTTTTATTTTTTCGGAGTGAATGTTTTCTTTTTTTAGTTTTGATTGCTCTGGGCCTTGCGGTGTGCAAGCTTCCTTTAGCTGTCGGGAGCAGGGGCTACTCTTCACTGCAGTGCACGGGCTTCCCGCTGTGGTGGCTTCTCTTGTGGAGCACAGGCTCTAGGGTGCGTGGGCTTCAGGAGTTGCAGCACATGGGCTCAGTACAGTGCCTGGGCCCTAGTTGTTTTTGTTCAGTTGCTAAGTCATGTTCAACTCTGCGACCCCAGGGATTGCAGCATGCAAGGCCTCCCTGTCCTTCACAATCTCCTGGAGTTTGCTCAAACCCATGTCCATTGAGTCAGTGATAGCCTCCAACCATCCCATCCTCTGTCACCCCCTTCTCGTCCTGCCCTCAATCTTTCCCAGCATCAGGGTATTTTCCAATGAGTCAGCTCTTGGCATCAGGTGGTCAAAGGACTGGAGCCCTAGAGCTCGGGCTCAGGAGTTGGGATGCACAGCCTCAGTTGCCCTGTGGCATGTGGAATCTTCCCGGACCAGGGATTGAACCCATGTCCCCTGCACTGGTAGGCACATTCTTATCCACTGTATCACCGGGGAAGTTCAGATGACTTAGGGATTACAAGAGCCACCTTTTTATGCCTCTGTACATGTTTGAATGAGGAAAACAGTGTTTGCACAGAAGAGTTGGCATAGCAGGCCTGAGACTGTTATCCTTAGAAAGGCCTGCTTGAAAGATCGGCCCTTCGCAGGCATCTGGGAACTTAGCTAGTAAACAGTTCCCTATGCTGATAGAAAACTTTCCCTAAATGACAAAGACAGCTTAGTAGGTCTAGACTGTGCAGTGATATGCTTTATACTAAATATCTGCCTTTATTCTGGGATCTGGAATTTGGGTATGCAGTAGGCAGAGAGTGCCTATTGACCAGCCCCCAGTAAAAACCTGAATACCAAGGCACTAAAGAGCTGCCCCGGAGAAGGCAATGGCACCCCACTCCAGTACTCTTGCCTGGAAAATCCCATGGATGGAGGAGCCTGGAAGGCTGCAGTCCAAGGGGTCGCTGAGGGTCGGGCTCGACTGAGCGACTTCACTTTCCCTTTTCACTTTCCTGCAGTGGAGAAGGAAATGGCAACCCACTCCAGTGTTCTTGTCTAGAGAATCCCAAGGACGGGGGAGCCTGGTGGGCTGCCATCCATGGGGTCACACAGAGTCAGACACGACTGAAGTGGACTTAGCAGCAGCAGCAGCAGCAGCAGCAAAGAGCTGCCCCAGGACACTTTGCATGTGTGGTCACAACTCACTCTTGAAGGAAGGAAGCCGCTGCACTGGGAGGGGACTAAGCAGCTAACAGCTGGTTTCCTCTCAGCTTTATCCCAAGCACTTTTTCCTTTTTGTGATTTTACTTTGTAACTTTTTTTTTTAATTGGAGGAAAATTGCTTTACAATATTGTGTTGGTCTTTGCCATACATCAACATGTATCCTTTTATGGTAATGAATCTTAGTTATGAGTATACATAGATGCTGAGTTCTGCGAGGACAGCTGTCAAATTGCTATGCCTGTGGGGGTGATCTCGGGGTCCCCCAATACATGGCGTTTTAGAAATTTTGAAACACATATTGAAGAGTCATTCAACTTTTTCATAAAAGGCTAGGCCTCCCTCCTAACTAGTTCATGTTCTCCTTCTTTCTCCCTCCTTCCAAGGATATACATATTGAATTTTCTTCCCGCCCAAGTCCATAGCAGTATGTGGGCAGAAACACACTGCTGGAGGGGACAGTTTTAGTTCTTCAGCCCTAAGAAAGCTGTTTAACTGCTTATCTTGCACACAAATGTAACAGTGGTTCACATTTCTCTGGTAGCTCAGACGGTAAAGTGTCTGCCTACAATGCAGGAGACCCAGGTTCGATCCCTGGGTCAGGAAGATGTCCTAGAGAAGGAAATAGCACCCCATTCCAGTACTCTTGCCTGGAAAACCCCATGGACAGAGGAGCCTGGTAGGCTGCAGTCCATGGGGTTGCAAAAAGTCGGACATGACTGAGCGACTTCACTTCTTCACCTGCCTTTTACTTTTTATCCAATTGTGTTTGCCTTGTGTGGGTGGAGTATAAGAGCTTTTATCTTGTTTATCTTATTAGGCTGAAGATATCATGGAAATTTCTTTTAAAATATTTACCCAAAGACTGAACTGGTGATAAAAAGCATTTTCTTTGCAATTAGAGAGCAAGACTTCATAAATCTATGGCTAGTCACTAAAGTACTGGCATTACAGCATTAGCAAGATCTTTATCTGCCACACAAAATCTATACAGTGTATCCCGCATTGCAGCATATCCATCTCACGTTGTTATAATATGGGTAGCTTATTTTCAGATGACCTTTCTGGTAAACTTTCTGATTATATTTTGACAAGGCTGAGCATCATTTTTTTAATCGTAGAGAATGACAAAAGCCTAGCCACTGTGACAACCAAAGTCATTGGATTTGGCTCTAGAAATCAACGGAGCATGGGGGAGTTGAAGAATTCAAATAAAAAGCCAGCAAATCATGAATGTTATGTGATAAGCCCATTAAATCATGTTGTAGACACAGGACTGAGAATCAGGAGCCCAAGTTCTAATCTGCTTTCTGTTCTAAAGCTGACCTTGATAAATAATTCATCTTTACTGGACCTCTATTATACCAGCTGTAAAATAAGAGTGTTCAAGTGAAATGTTTTTTCAATCCCAAACATTCTACAGTTCAATGATAATATAAAGCCTGGGATACATGTCAGATGAGAGGGCACAAATGTATTCTGTAGGAAGGAGAGGTTCCTGGAGGCTCATATAGGACATTTTAATTAGTCAGAAAAAGATAGTCACTTCTCTTGGGGGACAGAACTGGAGTGAAGGTATAGGGACAGAATCTACTGTGAGGGATCTTAGAGAAATTTCAATGTGAAACAACAATATTATTAGTAACAGTTAGCCACTTTGAGTATTTACTAAGATGAAAAATATCATTTCATTTAATTCCCATAACAGTTCTAGGTATGCTTATTCCCATTTTACAGAAAAAGAAAACCGAGGCACAGGAAGATTCAGAGTTTTCATGAGGTCACACAGCAAGTGGCAGAATCCAGAATGTGACACAACCTGGTATTTCAAAGAATAGCTTCTAATTGCTCTTACGGCAGTCACAGGTAGCAGTCGGTGACAAAACTCCCCACAGAAGCACTACAGTTTAACTGCAAATGACTGGAAAACGAGCATAAAAAGAAAATAATAAGCCATCATCAAGAAGAATGATAATTACCTTTCATGGGGTGCCATTTGTGTGTTGTTCATTTATTAACTCTAACCTTTCCAGGGGACTTCGCTGGTAGCTCAGTGGTAAAAAATCCACCTGCAATGCAGGAGACGTGGGTTTAATCCCTGGGTAGATCCTCTGGAGGAGGAAATGGCAACCCACACCAGTGTTCTTGCCTGGAGAATCCTATGGACAGAGGAACCTGATGGACTACAGTCCACAGGGTCACAAAAGAGTCACACACGACTGAACGACTAAACAGCCAAAGCGACAACGACCCTAATATGTGCCTTTTG
Source organism: Cephalophus harveyi (assembly GCA_006410635.1). Lineage (NCBI taxonomy): Eukaryota > Metazoa > Chordata > Mammalia > Artiodactyla > Bovidae > Cephalophus > Cephalophus harveyi. The sequence goes on along the minus strand of SJYT01000954.1, from coordinate 30,862 downwards.
TTTTTATTTCTGTTTTAAATGTCCATTTTACAATTAAGAAATCTGGGTTCATTTCAACTTGCAACAGTTTAAGAGCTGTTAGGTAGGTGGGTTGGGATTCAACCCTGAGTTTGTCTAACTTCAAGAATCCTACTTATTCCACTATGCCAGGCTGTATTATTGGCAAGAGAGAAAAAAATTGCAAATATTAAAAACAGCCGCATCCTACTGTATGCTTTCATTTATATGAAATTCTAGAACAGGGAAAACCAGTCTATAGAGACAGAAAGCAGATCACTGGTTGCTTGGCAAGGGAAAGCAGAGGTTAACTGCAGAGACCAAAAGAAATTTTTGGAATGCTGGCAAAACTTTACATCATGATTATGGTACTGATTACATATGTACTATGTTTGTTAAAACTCATTGAACGTACACTTAAAATAAGTGCATTTTATGCAGATTGTACCTCAATAAAGTTGATTTTGTTAAAAAAAAAAAAAACCAGTGACTCTAGTATTTGGTACTCCAGACAGAAGCTGGGACCGCTGGCACAGCCTGTCTTTTCATTTGCATGGGATCACTGCGTTGCATATAAATTTGAGCTCCGTTTTTGGGGTGGTGCTGTGTCCTGCTGCTTTGCGTGGGCTCTTTAGTTGCAGCAAGCGGGGGCTACTCTCTAGTTGCGGTGCACAGGCTTCTCGTCGTGGTGGTTTCTCTTGTGAAGCGTGGGCTCTAAGGGATAGGCTCAATAGGCGCGGTGCCCAGGCTCTAGAGCACAGGCTCAACAGTGGTGGCACATGGGCTTAGTTGCTGCTCAGCATGCGGGATCTTCCCGGTTAGGGGTCAAACTGATGTCTTGTGAATTGGCTGGCAGAGTCTTCACCACTGAGCCACCAGGGAAGCCTGAAACATGAGCTGTTACCATCCATTCCAACCACCTTCTGTGATGCCTTCTGGTATTGCAAAGGCTGAAAAGCTCAAAATTACATTTCTATGACTCCTTCACAGCTAATGTTCAGAGTGTGACTTAAATATACTCAAAAGAGACTAGGAAGGCAGGAGTGAGGCCAGGGCCACCTGCCTACTCTGTTTCTGCTACTGAGTAGGGTCATGCAGACATCGGGTTTTTCTGCAACAGCATCTCAATGTCCAGAGTTCAGCTTCAGGAGTGTTACAAGTTAACAGCTGCAAGGATGACAGTGTCTTCACAGTCCTCAGACTGCAGCTATAGCAATGTGACCAAGAATTCAATAGCTTCCCTGAGAGACTCTTGAGTTCACACATTTATGACTGGAAGGGGTGATAGCTCCCCTGGCAAATCATTTTGATGTTTATCTCCTGGTAGTAATTTCCGGTGGTTCAGTTCAGAGGCTATTCCTCATGTTCTCCAACAACTTTGCAAGCACCTAATTACCTATATTAAGTCCCTTTCTACTTATAATTGTCAGGATGATTTCTGTTTTCCTCAACCTACACACTGATGCTACCATGAAAGATGGTGTGGGTTTATTCAGGCAACCCAATAACTTATGTAATTATCAGCATCATCAGATTGATAGCAAGTTTTACTGAGTACTGCCTTTTTGTCAGAATGAATTCAATAAAGCACAGGTTGAGGACAGCTTTATTTTTCTCCCCATTCTACTCAAAACTCCACGGATTGATCTGTCTGCTCCTCCATGAATGAAATCAGGCAGAGCTCCTCACTTTTTAAGCCATTCTTAGATCTTAAAAAGTCCTCCAATTCATTTCAGCCCCCCAAATCCCCTCATTTCACTCATTAAAATGTACAATTCAAGGTTGTTAAGATGTAACCGAATGCTCTCATCCAATTTAAAACTTGTTTATGCCCCCAGCTTGAGCTTTCTTTGGCCTGTCATTTTGAGGAAGAGAACACGGTTGACTTCTGCTCCAACTCTCTCTAAAATGTTTCTTCATCTCCCTCCTCTTTTCCATGTCCCCTCCTTTCCTAGACTACCCAGGTTCCTCTGGAGTTGGAATGTCATTATGTGACATGTGAGTATGACATTATGAGTATGTCATTACTTGCTCAGTCATGTCTGACTCTTACTCCATGGACTGTAGCCCACCAGGCTCCCCTGTCCATGGAATTCTCCAGGCAAGAATACTGGAGTGGGTTGCCGTTTCCTTCTCCAGGGGATCTTCCTGACCCAGGGATCAAACTTGGGTCTCCTGCATTGCAGGCAGATTCCTTACTGTCTGAGCCACCAGGGAAGCTGCCGGAATGTCACTGGGAAGAGGTGCAACTAGTCTCTAGAAGTCTCGACACGATCTGGCACTGGAGCCCTCTGGACATGGCAGATTCTCAGTGCTAACTCTTTGTACTGACATAGCTCCCTCAGAGAGCCCCCAGTGCCGCCTTCCAACATCCAACCAGCTTCTTTCTAGGCTGCCCAGTGAGGAATCCTCCTCAGTTTCTACATCCAGTAGTATACTCTAACTTCTTTTTGCTGAGGTGAAGCTTAGCAGAAAGCCTTCTTGGACAGCCTTCCCAAATGATTCCCACATAGCTCCATCTTGCCAGTCCATGGAACACATGAGAAATTTTCCCCCTTCATTGTTCTATCAGTGGGGGAGCATCTGGGTGCCTGCAGCCATAGCATTTCACATTTAATTCCCAAAAGTGAAGTCACTCAGTTGTGTCTGACTCTTTGCCACCCCATGGACTGTAGCCTACCAGGTTCCTCCATCCGTGGGATTTCCCAGGCAAGAATCCTGGAGTGGGTTGCCATTTCCTTCTCCAGGAGATCTTCCTGACCTAGGAGTGGAACCCGGGTCTCCTGCATTGTAGGCAGATGCTTTACTGTCTGAGCCACCAGGGAAGTCCAATTCCCAAAGCATGAGTCAAACATTAGTTCCTACTTCGTTCAAGCTCTCTGAAGGCTCCCTATCTCCCTCCTTGAGATGAGAGGAAAATACTCCCCTCCCCTCCTACATGAGAAGCAGGAGAATAGCTCTTTAAAAAACAATTTTTCTCTTTCTGACCTTATCAACTACGACTTCTTTGTCAGCAGAGATGGGTGATTGCCCACGTCAGTGCTCATAGTCTCAAACTCTCTCAGGCTTCCTCTAGCCTTGCATAGGTGGCTCAGCAAGTCAGTTTAGAATGTGGAGGTATTTTGCAATTTTTTGATTTTGGTTTTGCATGAATTTTTGGTCTTCATGGCTAAAACTGAAGCAGGATATTCTTTAATTATCACAGAAACCCTCTTATAAGGTAATGATTGAAGCTTCTGTTTTAGAAACAAAAAACACAGAGGTTCAAATGGCAGAAAATGGAATTCCAACACAAATAGGTATGACTGCAAGGGCTTTGTGGTTAGCCATTATCATTATGTTTGACACTGTAAACACTGAATTATGTCCCCCCAGGACCATGGTTGGATGGCATCACCAACGCAATGGACATGAGTTTGAGCAAACTCTGGGAGCTGGTAATGGACAGGGAAGCCTTGCAAGCTGCAGTCCATGGGGTTGCGAAGAAGAATACGGCTGCTGCTGCTGCTGCTAAGTCGCTTCAGTCGTGTCCAACTCTGTGCGACCCCATAGACGGTAGCCCACTGGGCTCCCCCGTCCCTGGGATTCTCCAGGCAAGAACACTGGAGTGGGTTGCCATTTCCTTCTCCAATGCTCATGCATTGGTCAAAGTGAAGTCGCTCACTCCAGGGGATCTTCCTGATCCAGGGCTGGAACTTGTCCAAGCCACCAGGGAACCCCAGGGAAGGAAGTTGTTGCAGTGTAATTTGTCAAGATAAAGTCATATTAGACTAGGGTAGACTTCTATTCCAATATGATTGCTGTCCTTGTAAAAAGCGGGAAATCTGAACACAGAAAGGCACATGGGGAGAAAGTCATAAAAAACAGGAGTTAAGCTGTCACAAGCAAAGGAACTACCAGAAGCTAGGAGAGAGGTCTAGAACAGATTCTTCTCTAGCACCCTCAGAGGGAGCATGGCCCTGCTGCCACTTTGATACTGGGCTGTGAGTATCCAAGCTGGGGACAATAAATCTATTTTTCAAGCCATTCAGTTTGTGACACTTTGTTACGTCAGCCCTAAAAAACTAATAAAACAGCTATGTGACAGCCACGGAAATATGACTGAAATTCCAGTTGAAATAAGTCCTGGGAGAAAACACCTGAGCAGCTTAAGAGAAGGAAAGGTATTGGAGCAGCAGAGTGGGGCCTGCTATTTTTCTGTGCTGGATGACAGAAAATTGTGTTGGTCATTAGGAACGTTTGGATGGGCTGCTAAGTAGAAAGCTCCTAAATTAATCTCACTTTCCTAACAACAGAGAAGGACCACTAAATTTACCTTAAAAATTTTAACCAAACAAATCTCCAACCAGAATTTTATATAACTGTTTCTGGAAAAGTTTAAGGAAATTTGGAAGGGGGCCAAATAGGAAGTAGTACCTGTATCTGAATGTACAGAACTAGGAATGAATGAAAAGGCAGTGAATTATAAGCTTACATTGAATAGTTAATGTTCTTGCTGGCTTTGAGAAGTATTGAGATACTAGGACACTTTAACAAAATTCACTTATATATACATGGGGCCTTCAGATAAACAAACAATTATAAAGATTTTCAAATTGTAGTTCATGCAGAAAGTGGAGACATATTTGCATGTTCCACACAAGACCCACACAAACACACTATCATTTTACAGATTTTAGGTATTGAGCTTTGATTTCCAAAAAAAAATTGGCTCAAGTAGCATAGGTATGCAATTAGATATTAATAAAAATACCTCAAAAATCTCAGTGGCTTATCACAATAAATGTCTGTTTTTCATTCATCTCACAGTCCAATATGGATCAGATGGCCCTCCTGTAGCTTGTAGCTATGCCATCTGGAATGCTTGGCCTCCACTGAGGGGAGGTGGGTGATAGAGAGGGTACTCTGGCTCTTAATTGCCTCAGTCCCGAAGACACACACACCAACTTTGCTCATGGGTCACTGGCCAGAACAAATCACATGGCCCAGAGGCTGGCTAATGTAGAACACCTGGCGTATTGGGGGAATACTCTTTGTCTCTGCCATAAAACTACACAGGGAATGAGTGTCTAAATTACACTCACTCCCAAGCTGTAATGTTTGTTAGATGATAAATCCAATGAGAATCTGATCTCATTAATATTAACAAGCAGGGACTCCAATGCCTTCCTATCTATATGCAAATCATTACAGCCTGGCTTGATTGCTAAAATTAGTGCTGCTCCAAGGCTCCCCATTAATCTGGTAGTTCCCAGAGGAGTACCTCATGTGTGACCCCTCTCCAGTGAACTAAATGGCTCCATGTATAAATCTAAAAAGGAAGTAAGAGCTCTCACGGGCGGCCTAGTAAGAGAAGAAAGCGGTAAGCAGTCCAGAATTTGGAAAAAAAGTAAAAAGATTGAGGAGACGGTCTCAACACAGAGAGGGAGGCCCAGCCAGATGGCAGCTGGCAGGAGCCCTGGAGAAAATGGTGGCTAGTGATTTATCCCCCGGATCAGGACAATGATCGCTAATATCCAAGTTTCAGTCATTCCCATGACTAAATTCTTTCCTGAGCAGCAGTCCTGGCTACATACAGCCTTGCTGTTCAGTCACTCAGTCGTGTCTGACTCTCTGCAACCCCCTTGGACTGCAGCACTTCAGGCTCCTGTCCTCCACTATTTCCTGGAGTTTGCTCAAATTCATGTCCATTGAGTCAGTGATGTTATTTAACCATCTCATCCTCTGCCACTACAACCTAAATGATACTACAAGTCTGCTACCCTAGAGAAAGGGACAAGACTTGGGAATTAACGAGGGCTGGAATAACTATGGAGACCCAGATCCCACATTTTCTAGAGCAAATTCACTAAATATAAGTGAACTTACATTTTACAAAAACTCACATCTCAGATCATATGTCCCAATTATTTTATTAAAAAAAAAACTGTATTCTGTAAAGCAACTATCCTTCAATAAAAGATAAATAAATTTTTAAAAATAAAATTAAAAAAAAATACTGTCACTGTGGAATATCAGTCCCATAGAAAAATGGAAAAGAAAGAACTTTTCTGGGGGAAAGCCCCATGGAGAGCAGCTGACAGCACAGATTTGAAAGCAGGTACGGAAAGTAGGTAAGTCAGTATGAAAACTAACTTACAAAAAGCTTTCACAGCTTTTTGCCAACAATGCTTATAGAGAAAAAAAAAATATTTCTGTATTTTCACTATATTGTATTTGCATCAGTAAATCCTAGAGGAACACCAAAGAAGCTGAAAAAAAAAAAAAAAAAGCTACTGGGGCCAGAAAAGAGGGGAAACAGGCAAAGTTGGGGTAGAAGTGAGAATTTTCACTATGTACCTTCTATACTGTTTGATTTTTAAACCATCTGAATATGTTATCCACTGAAGACTGTAAAAGCAATTAGGAGAAAAAGAGAATTCTTCCAACTGCCACAGCCTTGTGCACAAGCTGCTTTGGGAAAACGAAAGAACTGAAGCAGAATTCTTGAGTGAGGCAGTGTAGAAAGTGGGCAGCAGCCACCGAAGAATGTGGATAGTAGCCAGTGTCAGCACAAGCAGGGAAAGGGAACAAGGGGGCCTGGGAGCTGCTGACTCAACTCCCCTTCCCCTAAAGCTCCACGGTTATTCGTAGGGAGAAGATGTTGGGCTTTCATATAATGTGGAATGGGAGCTGGACACTTGGAAAACTTGGACCCAAGAGGAAACGGTGGCTCTAGAACAATGGGAGGACTTGGGGACATCCAGGTGGCAGACACTTGGATTATACCAGCATCACATTCAAGGTCCTGGACAATGTGACCTGATCCTTTCTGGGTCTCACTTCTCTCCTGTACTGGGGTACTCCTCTCCTTAAGGACCAGTCCTTACTAATGTAGCAATAGATAACTAAAGCACCCACAATGTACCTTGACTCCCCAGAAGCAAGGGCACTGAGGTTCCAGCCTACAGTGGGTTTGGGGGATAATAGTTCTTACCTTTAATCAAGTAATCATGATAATGATTAAGCAGGTAATTTGGCTGATGCTCACATTCCCTTGTGGCTCAGCTGGTAAAGAATCCACCTGCAATGTGGGAGATTTGGGTTCGATCCCTGGGTTGGGAAGATCCCCTGGAGAAGGGAAAGGCTACCCACTCCAGTATTCTGGCCTGGAGAATTCCATGGACTGTTTCTTTGAGGACACAAATGAGGAGTGATCAGCTATACCCAGGGAAGACCAGGAAATGAGGCTTCATGGTCAAGGTAGAGCTTGAGTTAAGTCCTGGAGGCGAATGGACAAGCCAGGAGGTGGGAAGATGAGGAGGGCACTCCTGATAAAGTGATCTGTGCACAGGCTCAGAGGGATGACACAAGATGGGATTTGAACTGTGTGCTGTGCAAGTGACTCCACGTGATTAAAAAGGTAAAGAAAGGAGGTGTTGAGAATTGCAGCCAGAGAAGCAAAAGAAGCAAAAGGCTGTGTGCCACAGTCTTCATCCTAGACACCAGGGCGTTAATAAGGGTGAACCAGAGGCCCTGCAGATATTCGCGAACGGTAGTGAGGACTGATTTGGTCTACTGGAGGGATGTGAGACTGGAAGTTGGTGAGATGAGTTAGACCATTGCCAAAGAGAGAAGAAAGCTGGAAAACACCTGAAAGGAGGCATTCACATTATACCTTACCATTCTGCTGTGACGACACTACCTGTGAGGCCCTGAGCAAGTTTCTTCACATGTCTGAAATTTCCATCAGCCAAATTACCTTCTTTATCATTATCATGATTACTTGATTAAAGGTAAGAACTATTATCCCCCAAACCCACTGTAGGCTGGAACCTCAGTGCCCTTGCTTCTGGGGAGTCAAGGTACATTGTGGGTGCTTTAGTTATCTATTGCTACATTAGTAAGGACTGGTCCTTAAGGAGAGGAGTACCCCAGTACAGGAGAGAAGTGAGACCCAGAAAGGATCAGGTCACATTGTCCAGGGCCTTGAATGTGATGCTGGTATAATCCAAGTGTCTGCCACCTGGATGTCCCCAAGTCCTCCCATTGTTCTAGAGCCACCGTTTCCTCTTGGGTCCAAGTTTTCCAAGTGTCCAGCTCCNCGAAACGCAATGGCTTAAAGCAGCAGTCATGAATCTGGGAGTTGTCTGGGTAGTTCTCCTGGTGGTCTCACCGGGGCTCCCTCGTACGGCTGCATCACCTGGTGGTGAGGCTGTCCTAGGAGGTGGAAGGTGGTAGCTTTATCCTCCCATCTGGGGTCTTGGCAGAGCTGATTGGAATGCTGGGACTTAAATTTCTCCGCATGGACTCTCACTATTCCATTATCTAATCCAAGCTTTGAATGTGGTGGCCGACTTCCAAGGCAGTGAAAATGGAAGCTCAGGATCTCATAAGTTCCAAGGATTTATTGCTATGAAACAAACCATCCCAAAACAACTCAACCATTTATTTGACTGATTTGCTTATGATTTTGCAATCTGGGCCGTTTAACTCTGCTCCACGTGGTACTGATCGGGTCAGCTCAACAACAGCTACAGGACTCAGGGTGGAGGTCTGGCTCACGGGATTGACACCCCACTTGGGGTGGCTGAATGGCAGCAGACTGATGGGGCTTCTTTCTCTCCACCTCTCTCTCATCATTCAGTAATCTAGTCTCGGTTTCTTTACACGGAAGCCAGATCCCAAGAGCGCAGAAAAGGCTCTGCGAAGTCTTTTAAGGTCTAAGCCTGTAAGTCATGTCACAAAATTGTCAGCACATTCTACTGGTCAAAGCATGTCACGAGGCTAGTCTAAACTCAGGATGAAAGAAGTAGACACAGCCTCTGGATGGAAGGATTGGAAAAGCTGAACTGTAAAATGGCACGTGAAAGGGGAAGAGTTAGCTGGCTATCTGGAAGTGATCTACCTCAGTGGGAAAGCACTAGTTTGGGAGATATACACACGGGGCTACAGATTCTGATTCCACCACTCCTTAACTAATGCTTCTCAATATCAGTGAACTGATATTTAGCCCAATGTCTGGACTGTCTTTCTAAGTACGGAGTACCCACCCCACCTCCCCCACCCTTTGAGCACCACTAGATCTGAACACCCTAATAGAAAGATTCTGTGGTAACCATCACTCTACAGAGAATTTAGCATGATGCCTGGCATTAGTAGCAGAGGAAAGGACTGCTATGTATGTGTGTTAAATTAATAATAATAAATAAATAATAAGCAACAACATTAGCTATTTACCATATACCAAGGACTGTTCTAAACACTCTAGATGTATTGATGGTTCATTTAGGTCTTTCAGGCCTATGAGGCAGGCACTGTTATTCCTCACTTCCAGATTAGGAATCTGGGGCACAAAAGGCTAAAGAGTTTGCCCAAGATGCTAAAGCTGAAACTCCAGTACTTTGGCCACCTCATGCGAAGAGTTGACTCATTGGAAAAGACTCTGATGCTGGGAGGGATTGGGGGCAGGAGGAGAAGGGGACGACAGAGGATGAGATGGCTGGATGGCATCACGGACTCAATGGACGTGACTCTGAGTGAACTCCAGGAGTTGGTGATGGACAGGGAGGCCTGGCGTGCTGCAATTCATGGGGTCGCAAAGAGTCAGACATGACTGAGTGACTGAACTGAACTGAACTGAACTGAACTGATGGAGCTAGTACGAGCTGGCCTAGGCTTGGAGTCACTTAATCTGGCTCCAGAGCCTTGCTCTGAAACACCGGGTTTTGCTGCCTTTGTGAGAGTGCAAAATGCAGTGAAGACAGGATTGAAAACTGAATAAACGACAAACTTGAAAAGGTATAATATCCCAGACAGCAATCATATAGAAGCATCATAGTATGTTGGTAGAGCTTCTATGCTTCTATATGATCGACAGATTTTATTTTCTTGGGCTAGAAAATCACTGTGGATGGTGACTGTAGCCATTTAATTAAGATGCTTGCTCCTTGGAAGAAAGGCTATAACAAATCCAGACAAGATTATTAAAAAGCAGAGACATCACTTTGCCAACAAAGGTCCGTATAAGTCAAAGCTATGGTTTTTCCAGTAGTCATGTATGGATGTGAGAGTTGAACCATAAAGAACACTGAGAGCCAAAGAATTGGTGCTTTTGAACTGTGGTGCTGGAGAAGACTCTTGAGGGTCCCTTGGACTGCAAGGAGTTCAAACCAGTCAACCCTAAAGGAAATCAACCCTGAATATTCACTGGAAGGACGGATGCTAAAGCTGAAGCTTCAATACTTTAGCTACCTGATGTGAAGAGCTGACTCACTGGAAAAAACCCTGATGCTACAAAAGATTGAGGGCAGGAAGAGAAGGGAGCAACAGAGGATGAGATGGTTGGATGGTACTGTTGCAGAAACCGGTACTCGAGAAACCAAGCACCACACTCGGAGAGTTAAGAGAACTCAGGTTTATTATGCTGGCAGGCCCAGAGGACTTAACACTCCAAGCTCTGAGCCCCCAAAGAAGGGATTACAGAGTATTTATAGTAGGTAACACTAGCTGTTAATAGGCTGGTTTAAACTATGGGGTTTCGCATGCTTGGGAACAGCAGTCAGGATGGGGAGGGAGATGACTGACCTTTACACAGACAGGTATGATTGAGCAGGTTTGCAGGGGCTGGGAAGTTGCAAAGAGCAGGACAAAGGTAAATGAGATAAGCTCCAGTTCCTAGTATTGTAAGTCCCCACTTTCTGGGACTACGTGACCTACGTGATCCAGACTTTGCAAGGAGCAAGCTGAGTTACAGAGGCAGAAGGAGCAGGAGGTTATATAAAATTTTAACTTTTCCTCTTCAGTATCCCCAACTCAATGTACATGAAATTGAGCAAACTCCGGGAGATAGTGAAGGACAGGGAAGGCTGGTGTGCTGCAGTCCATGGAGTCACAAAGAGTTGGACACAACTGAGTGACTGAACAACAACAAAGGGTATAGAGTCTTGAGTCAGATAGACATTGATTTTGATTTAAAGCTCAGCTCCTCCAAGTAATACTCTACCACTTTCAGTGGGATACTCTCCAAGTCTCAGTTTTCTTATCTGAAAAATAAATCTGAGAATATTACCTATCTTAAAAGACTGTGATGAGGCTTGAAAAGAGATAGGGCAAGTACAGTCCTCATCTCAGTGTTTGTATATCATGAAGTGAAAGTCACTCACTCATGTCTGACTCTATGCGACCCCATGGACTACACAGTCCACGGAATTCTCCAGGCCAGAATACTGGAGTGGGTAGCCGTTCCCTTCTCCAGGTGACCTTCCCAACCCAGGGATTGAAGCCAGGTCTCACGAATTGCAGGAGGATCATGAAGGTTCAGTGAATATTCAGCATTAAGCAAAAGATAAGGAAGAGGGAAATGGAACAGTAAGGCAATACTTAAAAAAATTAGGGAGGCTACAGCTATACTTTGATAAAATTCCACCCCCCTCAAAGTATTTTTTTCTTTGTTTAACTTTTTATTGACACAAAAATCCTAGGAAGTCAAAAGAGGAAAAGTAATTACAATTCATCATTAGAAAGTCAAGGGACTTCCATGGTCCAGTGGCTGACTCCATACTCCCAATGCAGGGGGCCCAGGTTTGATTCCTGGTCAGGGAACTACATCCCACATGCTGCAACTAAGAGTTTGCATACCGCAACTAAAGATCCTCTATGTAACAATGAAGATCAAAGATCCCGCATGGCTCAACTAAGACCCGGCACAGCCAAATAAATAAATTTTTTTTCAAAAAGTCAAAAGAAATTTAAACATTAAAAATATTATTTGCGCTTAAAAATGTCATTCTTTCATCAAGAATGCGGTTTTGATCTTCTGAAAGAGGTGCGTGCTAAGTTGCTTTAGTCAGGTCCGATTCTTTATGACCCTATGGACCATAGCTGGTCAGGCTCCTTTGTCTATGGGACTTGCCAGGCAAGAATACTGGAATGAGTTGCCATGCCCTCCTCCAGGGGATCTTCCCTAGCCAAGGATCGAACCTGCATCTCTTACGTCTCCTGCACTGGCAGGTGTGTTAGGGTTCTTTACCACTAGCACCACCCGGGAAGCCCCTGAAAGAGGCAGATTATATCAAAAAAGTTTTTAAGGGGCAACTACAAGAAAAAAAAAATTTTAGGCAAAATAGTAAAGCATTCTACATCTCAAGAGTCAAGAGGGCTATTCAAAGAGCAAAAGACCGAAAATGACTGGTCTATAAGAAAGGAAAAGAAAGAAAACCACAGCATACTAAAAAGGTTAACATTCGTTTTTAAATTGAGATTTAGGGACACCGTAAAGAAAATCAATACATAAACACCAAGTGATGAAATGTTTGAAACCTGTTAACTCGGGTTTTATTAAAAGTTCATGCTAGCTAAGTTGAATAAACCTGTGATTGATATCTGATGAAAGAAGACACCGATGTGCTCCCTGGGGTTTTCTACATAATTTTTTTGTGTGGGGGGGAGGCGCACATCAATGAATCCTTTACTAGAAAGTTAGCAAACAACTTCTGTACAAATAGAAAATGATGCATCTTCAATTTTATTGGCAAAGATGACAGTGGAGAGGATGCTCCTAGAATTTTGCTTCGTCCTTCCTTCGCCCTTCCTCCTCCCCTCCTTGAGGCCAGGGCAGCGGGGGAAGAAGAATCTGAGTGACAGCAATGCGGGTGGGCAGGAGGTGACAGGAAGCTTCAGAGGCTACTGTTTCCTTGTTTCTATCGCACAGAGACGCAGCCAAAAGAGGGCTTCTTTTTCATGTAGAAATCAGAGGGTTTTGTTCCTTCATACTATAAATACAAATTTAAGTAGATTATAAAACCGCACAAGTCTTTCACAAAAGGACTTTCATAAAAGAACCGGCTCTACAAGGTTCTACAAGACTAGAGATGCCACCAGGTAGATAGTGCCCCTCTTTTACCTCACCCGTTCACTGTGCAGCTCTGCAGGTTATAAATGATGCAGCAGTATAAGCACTTTTTGGAAAAGCAGCAGAAAAACACAATATTTTAGGTATAAAAGCCCAAGAAAATTTAGAAAGAGGAGAAAAAATAATATACAAAGCTGCTTGACTCTCATTGACTAAAACAATGGGGTTGATTCATTCAATCACTCTTTCAGCAAATATTTGTGAAATATGTAATATGTACCAGGCACTGTTCTAGACACTGGGGAGAGAGAAATAAACAAAATAAAGTTCCTATTCTCTTGGGTTTTTCATTCTAATGCAGCAAAACAAACAATAAACAGAAGATACATAAAAAGTGTTTGAGTTCTATGAAGAAAGAAAATTCATCATAAAGAAAGGGAGAGAGAGATTATGAATCTGTTTAGATTTTATCCTCCCCCTTTAAAGGTCTACCCCCAGATCAAGAACCTGGCTTATAGTAAGTACTCAATAAATCTTTTTTAAAAAAATATTTATTATTTTTGGCTGTGCTGGGTTTTTGTTACTGCATGTGGGCTTTCTCTAGTTGTGGTGTGTGGGCTTCGCATTGCGGGCACTTCTCTTGTGGCATGTGAGCTCTAGGCCACACAGACTGCAATAGTTGCAGCTTGCAGGCTCAGTAGTTGTGGCACTTGGGCCCAACGGCATGAGGAATTCTCCTGAACCAGGGATCAAACACGTGTCCCCTGCACTGGCAGGTGGACTCCCAACCACTGGACCAGCAGGGGAGTCCTCAACATATCTTTGTTGAAGGACTACCAGAGCTGTCGGTGGTTCCTGGTGAGCACAAATCCCCAGGGTGTTTGCTGGTGAGCATCCTAGAGTGTGACAGGTCACAGGGATCAGAGCAACTGAAGAAATTTCAAAGGAGGCATAAAACTTCTAGGGCCCTTCTCATGTGGTTGCTGCCTGGTGAAGACACCCCTCTGCCCCCAGGAGTGACCCCAGGAACACCGGGAAGGGCAGGCCTCCTCATCTGGCCACCACATGGGGTGTGAAACAATACTCTCACACAAAAGCTGTTAATGTGCACTTCCTGGGCCTCAACTAATCCCCAGAACACCCCACCCACACTCCTTTAGGCCCTTGGGCACAAAAGATCTCCTACTTCTATGAAAGCAGAATTATATTACCTTTGAGAAAGAGCCCAGAACTTAGAAAAGCCAGTTTATCTTCCCTGGAGGGTAAAAGGGCCCGGAACTTAGAAACCCTGAAGGACAAAGACTTTCTTGATGCACCCTCAACACTGAGTGTGCTGTGTGTATGAATACCTACCATTCTACCACTCTCACCTGGTCACCTGTCCCTCCTTTTTTCAGTGGGCCATCACCTTGCTAATCCTGTTGTTTGAACACTGGCAGAAATTGAAATGGTGCTGGAAGTCAAAGTGATATAACTGAATCAGGGCTTTTATGCAAAAACGAGACAAGGCCCTAAAGAAGACCGTGTTTAATCAATTGTAAATTATAACCTGTCCCTCCTTTTTTCAGTGGGCCATCACCTTGCTAATCCTGTTGTTTGAACACTGGCAGAAATTGAAATGGTGCTGGAAGTCAAAGTGATATAACTGAATCAGGGCTTTTATGCAAAAACGAGACAAGGCCCTAAAGAAGACCGTGTTTAATCAATTGTAAATTATATAGCTATGCCATTTGTATATTGTCACCCTGCTTATTTAACTTATATGCAGAGTACATCATGAGAAATGCCAGGCTGGAGGAAGCACAAGCTGGAATCAAGACTACCGGGAGAAATAGCAATAACCTCAGATATGCAGATGACACCACCCTTATGGCAGAAAGTGAAGAGGAACTAAAGAGCCTCTTGAAAGTGAAAGAAGGGAGTGAAAAATTTGGCTTAAAACTCAACATTCAGAAAATGAAGATCATGACATCCGGTCCCATCACTTCATGGCAAATAGATGGGGAAACAGTGGAAACGGTGGCTGACTTTATTTTGGGGGGCTTCAAAATCACTGCAGATGGTGACTGCAGCCATGAAATTGAAAGACGCTTACTCCTTGGAAGAAAAGTTATGACCAACCTAGACAGCATATTAAAAAGCAGAGACATTACTTTGTCAACAAAGGTCTGTCTAGTCAAGGCTATGGTTTTTCCAGTAGTCATGTATGGATTTGAGAGTTGGACTATAAAGAAAGCTGAGCACCGAAGAATTGATGCTTTTGAACTGTGGTGTTGGAGAAGACTCTTGAGAGTCCCTTGGACTGCAAGGAGATCCAACCAGTCCATCCTATAGATCAGTCCTGGGCGTTCATTGGAAGGACTGATGTTGAAGCTGAAACTCCAATACTTTGGCCACCTGATGCAAAGAGTTGACCCATTTGAAAAGACCCTGATGCTGGGAAAGATTGAGGGCAGGAAGAGAAGGGGACGACAGAGGATGAGATGGTTGGATGGCATCACCGACTCAATGGACATGAGTTTGGGTGGACTCTGGGAGTTGGTGATGGACAGGAAGGCCTGGTGTGCTGCAGTTCATGGAGTTGCAAAGAGTCGGACACGACTGAGCGACTGAATTGAACTGATGCCATTTGGTTTTAGAAAAGAAAAGTGAAAGTGAAGTCGCTCAATTGTGTCTGACTCTTTGTGACCTCATGGACTGTAGCCTACCAGGCTCCTCTGTCCATGGAATTTTCTAGGCAAGAGTACTGGAGAGGGTTGACATTTCCTTCTCCAGGAGATCTTCCTGACCCAGGGATTGAACCCGGGTCTCCCTCATTGCAGCCAGATGCTTTACCATCTGAGCCACCAGAGAGAAGGGAATGGCTACCCACTCCAGTATTCTTGCCTGGAGAAGAGCCTGGTGGGCCACGGGGTTGCAGAGTTGGACATGACTCAGCAGCACACACATATGCATACTAAATGCCATAGGAGTGTATATACCTAGATGGAGGCTTATAGCCACAAATCTATACACTGATTTTTTAAAATTTTCATGTCAGTTGCAGGGTACAAGATCAATGGGATTTTTACTAATTAAAGAATCAATCATTTCTATTTTAAAAAATAGATACTATTATTAAAATGCTCATTGCACTAAAATATATTTTTAGTGATGATTCTGACAGAAGTTTGGAGACAGAAGTACCACATTTATAATAAACAGCAAAATGAGCTGACTGAATTGTTAAAATCTGCAAAGGTGAGACTTGGCTGACCAAGAAACAAGAGCATTTCCATGTTCAAGAACCAATATAACTTGATTAAAGGTAATCAAATGAGCTAATGGTTAAGTTATAAGTCAGAAAATGATTCAAGGTCAAGTGCATAGAAAAAAATGGTTCCAAGAAAAGTAACTGCCTAAGGAGAAATTAAAAAATGGGATAACAGGGGCTTATCTACATAATAGCGATATAGTATTAATTAGAAAAATATCTCTGCTATTCAAATATAGAAGTAAAACAAATTTGATACTATTGTTATGCATATCTCTGGAAGGAAAGATGTAAATCTAAACTCATGCAAATTTAAATATACATAATATAGATGGAAACTAACATTTGAGGGTTTTTTAATACCAGGCATATTCATTATCTTATTTCACCCCCCTCAAAACACAATGAGATGGACATTAACTAATCCATTTTACATGTACTGAAATTATCTCACAGATAATTTGGTGATGATATTGGTAATAGAAGTATTGGTAATGGAATTCAAATCCAGGTCTGCCCAATTTCAAAACCCTTATTTATTACACTTCATGTCCCAGTTCTTTTATGATCCCAATTAAACAGGCGCTGGCAAGTGAGCCTCAAGCAAGGACTCTAGGAGCCTGGGGTGGAGTGGAAGAGCACTGCACTTTGGGCTGTGGAGTCAAGAGCCCAAGATATCAAATAACAACAACAACAATAATAGTGATAATTATACACTAGACTCTGAGGCAGAATAAAGAGTCAAGAAGAAAGTGCAAAAATTTATCAAAAAGATGCCAACCAGTGTTACCAAGAGATCCTGGTTTCTTTGGACACTCTTCCTTTCAAAAACCACCAGAAAGGTCGGGGTGGGGTGTGTGGTTTAACACCCAGAGGAGTGATATGGGATAGAAGGAAAATGTATACCATACTCAGGGAGTGTGTGTTGGGGTGTGTGTGTATATGACTTCCTCTCCAGTATAAAAACACTCCTTTTGGTATGGCAATATTAAAAACTAGTCAGATGTTCTATGATGGTACTCATCACTTTCTTTGACTCCTAAAAGTTATACTAACAATAATACAGCTGACATTTACAAAGGGATTGACAGATGCCAATATCTGTGCTACAGTGATGTTTACGCATTATCTCACAATGTTCTCACAACCATCCTATGATTTAGGTACTCTTTTTTTTTTAAATCTTAGGATAATTGCTTTACAATATTGTGATGGTTTCTGCCATATAACAACATGAATCAGCAACAGGTTACATATGTCCTCTCTTTCTCGAACCTCCCTCACATCCACCCCCTTAGGTCGTCACACAGCACCAGGCTGAGCTCCCGGAGTTTCACTGCAGCTTCCCCCTGGCCATCTATTTTACACATGGTAAAGTACATGTTTCAGTGATACTCCCTCAATTTGCCCCACCCTCTCCATCCCCCATCTGTGTCCGCAAGTCTGTTCGGTATTTCTGATTTCTAGGGCAGCCCTGCAATTAGGTTCATCAGTGCCATTTTTCTAGATTCCACAGATATGCATTATATATGATATTTGCCTTTCCCTTTTTGACTTTGACTGAGGTACTCTTCGTTTTTCACATTTCATGAGAAAACTGAGATTTAGAGAGGTGAAATAACTTTCTTAAATGACTCAGTGGCTACTGACATTGCTGGGAATTCAATTCAAGCAGTCTACTATTCAGACACTTATTGCCATTGGTAAAATTTTAAGTTATTAGTATCAACTATCTAAAACTAATCCATTTGTACGTGTTCAATAACTGGACACATAATACACATTAATATTCACACTAGGAACTTCCCTAGCAGTCCAGTGGTTAAGACTCTGTACTTCCAATGCAAGGGGCTCAGGTTCAATCCCAGGTCAAGGGACTAAGGAACACAAGCCACAAGGCCAAAAAAGAGAATAAAAGGGAAGAAAATAAATGCTGGATACTTAAAATATATTAAAAAATATTCAAACTAAATATTTTTGGCCTCTATCTCTCTATCACAAAATCAAGAAAGTGATTTCCTCCTCAAGGAGTTTACTTAGGATTGGGGATATATTTAACATAACAAAACAGGAAAATCTGCTCTGTCAGCAGAAGCTCTTCTAGCTGTGATCTTATTTGTTTTTGCGTCACATATGCAACACCTGGCCCGGCCCCTCTGCTACATGGTGCCTCCTGTAACCATATCTCCTAGCCATGGCTACGGATGTGGCCCCCTGGCCCTGTTGGAGAGGGATGCCAACAAAACAATATGGAGATGCCAAAATTGGACGTGGCTCTGGGGAAGAGAGAGGCCAAACACATTTACCTCCAACTTACTTACCATGGCCACTTCCTCAGCACTCAGCAGTTCTCCCCCAACTCTCATTTCCTCTCTTTTTCCCCACCCAATGAAAACCCCATCTGATGATACTACCTTCAGGTTTCTGGAGGTACCAAGGAGTTATCACTAATCAGTTTGGCAAGTTTAAGATTTATATCAACCAAATATAAAGGGAGAATAAATTAGAGACAGACAAAAGTTAAACTATTTATTGTATGTGCTCAGTCGTGTCTGACTTTTGTGACTCCATGGACTACAGCCCACCATGGAATTTTCCAGGCAAGGATGCTGGAGTCCTCCAGGGAATCTTTCTGACCCAGGGACTGTCTCCTGCATTGCAGGCAAATTCGTTACCCCTGCGCCACCTGGGAAGCTCTATTTATGTTAGATGACTTGAAATTATCCAATGCTCAAGAAAGTAAAATAGAAGGTAAAGATGAGGCTTTGAGTGAATTTTCCCCATTTTTCTATAATAAATTGTTGTAAAGTTTTAAAGTTAATGAAAAACAACTGTGGCCCAGTTTTCAGTCAACATTTTACTATGGGATACTGCAGCCTACCAGGCTACTCCGCCCATGGGATTTTCAAGGCAAGAGTACAGGAGTGGGTCACCAGTGCCTTCTCCAATAGAAAACAGGATTTGTCTATGGAGGGGGCGGGGAAATGAATAATGTTATTTAAACGTTATACTTTGTCAGTGAATAAGTTTTTAAAGAGCACTTCACTAAGCATCAGAAAACTTTGGATCTATTTCATAGCTCATCCACAGTCTATTTGGGAATCCTGGGCAAATCTGTGACACAGTTTGTTCATCTTGATCTAAAAAAAATTTCTCAGAAATAAGACTGATTTTGTATTTTTAGCTCTCTGGTAACTAGTAATATGGATGATCCTCTCCTTTTCCCTACCTGGTATATCCTAAAATTTAAGTTTATTCTTTAACCCATGTATCCATGTATCTATCCATATGTTCAACTAACATTTATTAGCAAGTTGTTATGTGCCTGACACTTAACTGAAGCATCTCCTACCATGTGCTGACTGTCTGTAGCTTGTTTTCTAGACAGACTTCTCAAGGAGCAATATGCCATGAGTTCTTGCATGTTCAAAACTGCTTTGTTTTCCTGTAATTTTTATACTTAAATGCAACTTTGGGTACATATAAAAATGACTGATATTTTCTTAATTATCTCCAATATCTCCCTAACTGTCCTCAGCTGTACGTATGAATATTTGATTTTATCTTTCCTTTAAAAGAGACTTTGATCTTTGTGCCTGAATGTCCAAAGGATTTTTCTTTACTGTCCAATCTTACCAGAATATGTCTTGGTATTGACAATTCTGGGTTCATTTTCCAAGGTTACTGGTGTACTCTTTCACTGTAGATGTTCATTGTTTATAATTTTAAGAAAATCTTGCCCTATGGAATTTTGTCTGTTTTGTTCCATTGCTTTCATTCTCCTCCTGCAATATCAATGGGACTTATGTTGGATCTTCTTTTCCTGTCTTCTGTATTATTTTTTCTCTTGAATCTCTTTTTTTTTTGTTTTTAATTTCTGAGTTTCCTAATTCTATTATACTACATGCTGTTCTTTTATAGTTTTTATTGTTTTCTTGAGTTCTTTCAGATAATTGTTATGTTATTTAGTTTTTAGCTGCTTTTTGATTGTATATTTTTCTGGAATGCATTATTTAGTCCATTTAAAAAAATTAGTATATTTGTTGCTCAACAATATTCTTTTCTGTTGTTCATGTATAAATAATTTAAGTGTGCTGTGCTTTTAGAAAATGTTTCCCTTGTAGGGGATTGAGAGATACCAAGGTACCTTTCCTATCTTTACTGCTTGAGAGCTCTCTCTTCTATTGTTATCACAAAGAAATAGAGAGATAGATACACAAATATATATTCAAATAGCCTCTCTGTGTAGCTATTCCCATTTTCTGTGATCTGCCTTCTGTGGAGTCCTAAGTCTCCCCCCTATATGTGATCCTTTTCTCTCCCTTTGCCCTCAGAGTTCCTGTCCTGATCAGTCTGAATCCTTCTCACAGGAGCATTTTCCTTAGGAAAGGAGTTTCATTAGATATTTCTGTCTTCTGTCAGCATTTCCGTCACCTCAGTATCTTCTGATCTCTTCACAGCCCCTCAGTGTAGAGCTGTGCTCCTTTTATTCCACTCCTGCATAACTGGAGTCTGGAGCCTTCTCCTTTTCACTGCTATTCTCACAACATTCACTTGCTGAAAATCCCATTCACGGAGGGACTCCCTCTTTTTGAGGACTTGTTGGCAACTGCTGTATTGTAGCGTTTATAGAACCATTAAAACTCTTTATCCTGTACTAGCTCTGCACAGCTACTAAACCTAGGCATGTTCTGCACTGGTCCTGCTTCATTTGTGGTTTGGGTGAGACAACACTCGCTGGTGTTCTAAGGTTAGCGTGGATGTTTTTGGTTGGTCTTCTGGAAGATATTGTGAACAGAATTTTTCTTTTGCTATTCTAATTATTTAGTATGTTTTTAGGAAGAGATTGCAAAAATTAAAAAGCTTTACCACCATAATTTTGCCCTGACCTAAAGTCAAGATGGGCTTATTTTTAAATCAAGGAAGCAGTTACTGATTCTGCATCACTCTGTTATCTTGACTGGCTTCTAAGAATATAGTTACTTCCAATGTAGTTTCTGTTCAACTTAGCTGAATATCTATTAGCTTCACTAAAGATATTCCTTTGAAGTATAATCAGCCTCTATCTCAGAGTTGCCCAACTCTAATATTGCTTTCATTTTCCTCACCAACTCTCTTCAAACTATAGCTTCCCTCATTAGCTAGCCTCAGTTAGAGTATGTACTTATATGTTCTGAACAATTTCTTCAATCAAGGAAATTCTTTTTCCTTTAAAATTAGACTTCATTTGAGAACTTCCTTACGCTAAAATTACTGTATTTTCCTCCTAGGCTTGTTTCAAATTGTTCTTTATATTGCAGTAGCTTCAGTCAGAATGATTTCTTTAATGTTCAGAGGACTCACTAAATTGAAAATGGCTTCCTCAAGTTAATATTGCATTAACTTTGCAGTCCATTCCTTCCAAATGAAAACTGGCACATTCAAGCCTGTTACCCTCACACTGCTGGAAATGACATGTTTCTCTGATGAATAGAGGAAAATTACTACATTTCTCTGAGATTTTGTAGATTCTTCTCTGTTCTTAAGAACTTATTAGAATGCCCCCTTCCTTGTCTCTAAAGAAATGAAATTAAATGGGGTTGGGGGGTGGCACTGGGGAGAGTGGTCTCTAGTCTCTACTGCAGGGCTCTGTACTTAACCTCCTTCAGTTTAATCCAATCAACATTCAACCTTCCAGGAGTACCTCCTGTGTGCTACATTTTGTGTTAAGTAGAAAAGATAAGAAATTATCCTCCAAGGGGGCACTGGAGTTAGATGTGGGTTAGAATCCTCACCTATTGTTCACTAGCAGGTGACCTGAATTAGCTATTTGATCCCACTGAGTTCAATTTCCATATCTGAATATAATCAGTCCCACATGACATAGCTGTCGTAAAAATTTACACATACATAAATACATACACAAATGTATACATATGTATATATTTGTATATTTATAGACATATACATGTATATATATAATTCTTAAAACAGCTATAATAATGTTGGAAATAGGTTATGTATGTAGTAGGCAGTACTCAATAAATGTTTCTTCCTTTTGGACAATGTTACAATGTACTTATAATTTGAAAATGTTTCTTCCCCCTTTACCTCTGCAAACAAAATGGCTGTTATATATATAGCTTATTGATTTTCTTAACAAAATGAATTAAAATGGACTATGTTTTAAGATACTCCTCCTATCTCAAATTGTGTGATATTTGTAAAATGTATTGAGACAACCAGCAGGGTTCTTGGTATGAGGTTATAAACTCCTAAGGGGTTCAGAGAGTTTTTGCACCTTCTGAAATTGCATGCAAATTGGGTATATTTGTAACTTACACGTTTTTGGAGTGAGGCAATTCATTGCTATCACCAGATTTTTAATGGGATTGAGAAACAAAAGTCAAGAATCATGAGGGTGGTTATAAAATCATGGCTGGGATTCACAACAGACTGTATATTTTTGTAAGTCACACACAGTCTACAGTTTTGTATAAAAAAAATTTCCTTTTTTTTTAATGCTTAGCACAGAGCCAGAAAGAGTTCAGAATGTAAACTTTAAAAAAAGAAAAAAAAAGATCCTAATAGTGACAATGTTTTCTCTACTAGGAGTGGGAGGTATAAAAATTGGGGCTGAAAAATAAGAGGCATGCCAAGTACTGAGAGCAATAAAAGGCCAGAAAGCAAAGAAAAAGAAAAAAAAAAAAAAAAAAAAAAAATCCACCCCCCTCCCCCCGACCCCAAACAGAAGAGAAGGAGGTGGGGAGGAGGAAAGATTTATAGACTGGAAGAGAAATAGCAACGCAAAGAAGAGAGAAAAAGAAGTGGTCTGTTCATTGGACTTTCCTTCCCTAATAATCTCTTCAAGGCGAATGCTCCTTAGGGATCCAGCAGAAAAAGAGGTTTCACAGACTGAATGAAGGAGCGTGAAGTTCTAATTTTAGCTTGATTTGATCATGATGCCTTTGCCAAGCCACTGTTTTACCACCTGCATTTTCTTTATCCGTAACATATAGATGGTTAATGTTATTAATAGTAAGCCAGAAGAAGTCCCCTATCTCTGTGTGAGCTGCATTTCAAGAATTCATTTTAAGGTGATCCAACTCAAATACGGATGCATTTTCCTAAATAAACAGTGTTTAAGCAGTATCACAACCGTTCATATAAACACACAACATATAATGGATGAAAAAGGGAACAAGCCTTTCAGTCAGCTGGGAGCTTGGTAGGCTGGAGCACAGCTCTTTTTTCATTTCCTTTCTCATACTCCAGGGAGCTCTGTACTCACTCGTGTTAATAAATTGGGGGCTGTGTCTGCACCTGAAAGATAAAACCCAGCTACACCATAAAAGGCCATTTGTACATGAGAAGCAAAATGAGTTAAATTTCCTCATCTTTATTCCATCCTTCAGCTCTTTCCTGCCTGACGTGTGTGTGCTTCTTGCCACTAGTCCCACTCCACATTTTACAGTGGTGGTGTTTAGTCGCTAAGTTGTATCTGACACTTTTGAGACCCCATGGACTTTAGTCCACCAGGCTCCTCTGTCCACAGAATTTCCCAGACAAGAATACTGGAGTGCGTTACCATTTCCTTCTCCAGGGGATCTTCCCAACATAGGGATCAAACCCACGTGTCCTGCGTTGGCAAGTAGACTCTTTACCACTGAGCCACTGCACAGTTTATATTGAGTACAAATTCCAGTCTCTTCACAGAATGGAGTTCTGGTTCTTCTGAACTCTAGAAGTTTCTTTCTATTCTGTGTTTGTATACCATCCTCAATTCCCATCGAGATCTTTCAGGCTTCAACTGTAAAGTGCTATCTTCCTGCTCACCAGCCTCCACCTTCCATCCTCAACCCCTACCCCCACCATTTCCCCCCATCATTTATGTCCCTGACCAAAGTCTAATATACAAGGGAACAGGGAATGCAATCTTAACTGATAATGCTCTCATACATATATTAAGTGGCTGAAACAGAGCAGAGAGAGACACAAAATATTGTGCTATTTCTTTTGAGAAATGAGGAAAGAAAGACTCCTATTCTTAGTCAGGAAGAAGAAAGATGGATATAGAGACAGAAGGGGAGGAAAACAAAGATGGTCTTGTGTGTCTGCTAACCTGGATTCACTCAGTAAGAGAGACTGTAAATCCAGCTCAAAATTGAGGTAAAGCTTGACTCTAAATTGGCTCTAAAGGATGGACTTATACATGCAACTCATTCTAGAGACGAAAAAGATGAAAAAGAGAGCATGTGTCCAAGGACACATCCAAAGATGTACAGTAGATGCAGGGATTGTATCAGAGAAATTAGTTCCTGAGAACAAGGTTAATAGATGACAGAAGGAAGGCAGAATTCTTTCCTTCTGTTTGGGCAGAATTGCCTCCATATACATACACAGCACTAATCAGAAGTAATTAATATTGAGAGAAAAATAGTGAACCATAATATATAATCAATTTAAATAGAATTTAAGCTACGTTAGGACAAAATAATGGGCAGTAACTTCCATTTTTATAATAGTTTAATCATTACTATTTCTGTACTGTCAGGTGTATAGACAATGTTATGATAGACTGAGTCTGAATTATTTTCGAGTAGACTATTAGCCAAGAGGACTAATACAACGTCGACATGCACCCACTCTCAATAGAGAAAAACTCAAATTCCAAGAAATAGTTGCTCTTATTTTTGGAGGGTCATCCTAATCCAAGACTCACAAGGCTTTAAACACTGTGGGGTGCACTGCAAGGAGGAATACTTTAGAAATCACTTCATTCAACTCCTCTACTTTCAAAACATTGCCTCTTGGATGAAAATCACTTATGTATATTTCAGTATAGAAATCTTTATAGTGATTATCTTTGTTTGCTGATAAAATATGTAGCAATAAACTACAGTATTTGTTGAAATGATATTTCCTTTCAAAAACCTTTGGTCAGTCCACTTATCATCATTATTATACTTTTTTATAAAAATAGCTAGCATTTATTGAGTACTTGAATATTGCAGGGCCTTTGCAAATATCCTCTCATTTAACCAACGCATAACTCTAAAAAATGGGGATCATTGTTTTCCTTTTACAGTGGAGGATCATGAGGCTCAGAAAGCAGCTGTTAAGTCTCAGAGCCAGGATTAAAGCACCTTTTACCTAATCTCCAGTATCTATCATGGGGCTTCCCAGGTAGCACTAGTGGTAAAGAACCCACTTGTCAATGCAGTAGGCATAAGAGATGCGGGTTCAATCCGTGGGTCAGGAAGATCCCTGGAAAAGAGCATGGCAACCCACTCTAGTATTCCTGCCTGGAGAATCCCATGGACAAGGAGCCTGGTGGGCTACAGTCCAGAGGGTCTCAGAGTCTGACACAACTGAGCAACTTAGCACACAGTATCTATCAGGTTGTATCACCAAGGAAACATTTTTAAAAAGATATCAGAAAAATAGGAAAACATGAATACTTTCCATACTTACTCTAAAATGTGATTTTTCAAGTTTACTTAAATGATGTGCACAATCCCTATTCTCACTGCAGCAATATTCCCACAGGGCATGGAAGCAACCTTAATGTCTACTGACAGGAATGGCTAAAGAAGATGCGGTACAAATACACAATGGAACAGTACTCCTCCATAAAAAAGGAAATAATGCCATTTGCAGCAACATGGATGAACCTAGAGACCGTCATACTATCATACTGAGTGAAGTCAGAGAAAGACAAATATCATATGATATCACGTACATGTAGAATTTAAAAAGAGGCTACAAATGAACCTAGCTACAAAACAGAAATAGAGTCACAGATGAAGAAAATGAACTTATGGTTACTGGGGGGTATGGGGAGGTTAAATTGGAAGATTGGGATTGACACACACTACTATTAATATCTATGAAATAGATAATAAGGACCTATTGTATAGCACAGGGAATTCAATACTCTGTAATGGTCTCTATGGGAAGAGTAAATATATGTATTAGACATATATATATATGTGTGTGTATATATAGTGATGGTTTAGTTGCTAAGTCATGTCTGACTCTTGTGACCCCATGGACTGCAGACCACCAAGCTCCTCTGCCCATGGGATTTCCCAGACCAGAATAC
>SJYT01000952.1:236475-250537 GCA_006410635.1 Cephalophus harveyi | reverse complement strand
ACTAAAGAGAAACAGCTAGAGAAAGGAATTATCTAATAAAATGCATATACTATTACATAAAAAGTAGAAAAAAATGAAAATTGATAAATACATGAATAAGTTCCTTGAAAATAACAATAATTGTATAAAACTCTGGTTATTCTTATTTGAAAGAAAATATGTTATATAAATCATTATATAATTAAGGGATAAATATTAATTCATATACAATTATTTAAATACCAATGATAACAATAATTATTTCAAGTTGTGCATTTTAGTGTATTTACTCAATAAAGTGCTGAAAAGCATCGTGAAATCTGTAGGCAAACTAAGCTTCCTAAGGGTATAAGCAGCACATTTATTTTGTTGATAGTAAACTCCAAGGAATTTTGCATCATTTCCTATTACTTTATTTNTTATATAAATCATTATATAATTAAGGGATAAATATTAATTCATATACAATTATTTAAATACCAATGATAACAATAATTATTTCAAGTTGTGCATTTTAGTGTATTTACTCAATAAAGTGCTGAAAAGCATCGTGAAATCTGTAGGCAAACTAAGCTTCCTAAGGGTATAAGCAGCACATTTATTTTGTTGATAGTAAACTCCAAGGAATTTTGCATCATTTCCTATTACTTTATTTTAAGTGTTTCAGAGTATAGAGCAAGAAGTGCTTTACATGTCTTTGTATAAAATAAGCAAAAGACTGTAAGGGTCTTTGCAATACAAACCTTCTTGAAACACACGTAAGCTTTTAGGCAGTGATGGTGGCTACATAACAAAACTACTGGTTCGTGGGTGATGAAGTACAAAGCAAAACAGGAGATATGACCTTGACATGCCCTTCCTTACCAGTGGGGCAGGGTGACAGAGAATGGTACTGGGTGGTTGCTGCAGGCCAAGCCCTCAGGAAGGTAATTCCTGCAGTCCCCACTCAGCAAGTCCTGATACTGTTGAAATCATTGGCTCACACTGCCCAGTTGTACATTTATTTGTTCATATTTATTTTAGATTATTTCTAACTAAAATTAAAAAAGTCTGAAATGTGTCTTTAAAAAATCTAATCCCTTTACATTATGAACTAATGAAAGGAAACAGTTCCATAGATCAGAGCAGAAACCCTTTGAAAGTTTATTGCTCAGCCAACTGGATAACCCTCCTAGAAAAGGCATAGTCAGGAGAACTGAAATAACAATAACCCACTCATTCTGAAAGCTTTTCATTCACACAGATTTAACATTAAAACAAAACAAAACAAATTTGTTTTTGCCTATAGCAAAAAAGGTTGTGATGTGGGGTTGCTGCATTCCTGAATGTCCCTCAACATACTAATAAACAAGCAACTGACAAAGGTTTGTAAATAAAATTTCAAAGATAAATACATAAAAATACACAAAAGAATTCACTATTGTATGTGCATGCAAAAGTCTTTACAATTATAAAAGTAAATGTTACTCTATTAAATGGATAATATGCCACATTATTGTTTCCCCTTTCATTTTTTATTCAAAATGTTTTAAATTGGAAATGGAAATATATCACCTTATTTATGATATACTTAGTATCAAGGTAGCACCATGTGGTATAATAACATAAAGTCTCATGAAATTCAGGAATAAAAACAGATCCACTGTCGCCACTAATGATGTACTTTATCCTAAAAAACTGACGAAACAGGAACATAAAACCAATTAAGTAAATGTTAAAAATTTGCTCTTATTTCCAGATAATACTATTATCTCCTTGGAAAGAGATAAATGAAGCTCTTTAAGTTTTAAGAACTATGATAAGTAAAGCACATTTCCTAGGGGGAAAAAAAAAGAGAAAAATAATAAAAATTCTGTAAAATGCATTATATATGCAATTTGAAATTGTAAATACTCAACCTTTTCTATTACTCCAAGAAATGAAAATAAAATTAAGATACAACTTTGCATTTCAGATTGGAAAATCAAAGAGTTATAGCATGATATTTATTCCCAGCTGAGAAGTGAATTGAAGTCATTCAGTCTTGTCTGACTCTCTGTGACCCCATGGATTTTAGCCTACCAGGCTTCTCCATCCATAGGATTTTCCAGACAAGAGTACTAGAGTGGGTGGCCATTTCCTTCCCCAGGGAATCTTCCCTGAGCTAAGAAGTGAGTCATATTAATTATTTTTACCATATACCAATAGTTCAGTATAATCACTCAGTTGTGTCCGACTCTTTGTGACCCCATGGACTGCAGCACTTCAGGCCTCCCTGCCCATCACCAACTGCTGGAGTTTACTCTAACTCATGTCCATTGAGTTGGTGATGCCATCCAACCATCTCATCCCCTGTCATCTCCTTCTCTTCCACCTTCAGTCTTTCCCAGCATCAAGTTCTTTTCCAATGAGTCAGTACTTCACATTAGGTTGCCAAAGTAGTGGNCTGGAGTTTACTCTAACTCATGTCCATTGAGTTGGTGATGCCATCCAACCATCTCATCCCCTGTCATCTCCTTCTCTTCCACCTTCAGTCTTTCCCAGCATCAAGTTCTTTTCCAATGAGTCAGTACTTCACATTAGGTTGCCAAAGTAGTGGAGCTTCAGCTTCAGCATCAGTCCTTCCAAGGAATATTCAGGACTGGTTTCCTTTAGGATGGACTGGTTGGATGTCCTTGCATTCCAAGGGACTCTCAAGAGTCTTCTCCAACACCACAGTTCAAAAGAATCAATTCTTCAATGTTCAGCTTTCTTTATAGTCCAACTCTCACATTCATACCTGACTACTGGAAAAAAACATAGCTTTGACTAGACGGACCTTTGTTGGCAAAGTAAGGGCTCTGCTTTTTAATATGCTGTCTAGGTTGGTCACAGTTTTTCTTCCAAGGAGCTAGTGTCTTTTAATTTCATGGCTGCAATCACCAACTGCAGTGATTTTGGAGCCCCCCAAAATAAAGTTTCTCATCGTTTCCACTGTTTCCCCACCTATTTGCCATGAAGTGGTGGGACTAGATGCCATGATCTTAGTTTTCTGAATGTTAAGTTCTAAGCCAACTTTTTCACTCTCCTCTTCCAATTTCATCAAGAGACTCTAATTCTTCTTCACTTTCTGCTATAGGGATGGTGCCATCTATATACTTGAGGTTATTGATATTTCTCCCAGCAATCTTCATTCAAACTTGTGCTTCATCCAGGCCAACACTTCCCATGATGTACTCTGTATATAAGTTAAATAAGCAGGGTGACAATATACAGGCTTGACACACACCTTTTCCAATTTTGAACCAGTCTGTTCAGTTCTAACTGTTGCTTCTTGATCTGCATACAGATTTCTCAGAAGTCAGGTCAGGTGATCTGGTATGCCCATCTCTTGAAGAATTTTCCACATTATGTTGTGTTCAACACACTCAAAGGCTTTGACAGAGTCAATAAAGCAGAAGTAGATGTTTTTTTTGGAACTCTCTTGCCTTTTTTGATGATCCAACGGATGTTGACAATAGTAGGTACCAATAAAAGTTACCAATAGTAGGTATTATGTAAGGCATTGTCTAACTACATGAAAATGTATATAAACACATATTTAATCTTTATATAAAAACATATTTAATAGGAAACTGTAATTATTTTAGTCCTGAAATATAAAGTAATAGATTGCTTATTGATTATATATGTGTATGTATACATATATATTCTTCCCAGATTGCTCAATGGTAAATAATTCATCTGCCAAGTAAGAGATTCATGTTTGATTCCTGGATCAGAAAGAGTCCCTGGAGAAGGAAATAAAATTCCACTCCAGTATTATTACTTGGGAAATCCCAAGGACAAAGGAGCCTGGCAGGCTACGGTCCATGGGATCACAAAGAGTTGGATATAACTTAGCGACTAAACAGCAACAGCAGAATACATATGCATATGTGTGTGTGTGTATACAAATTATGAAAAGAATTAACGGCATTTTTCTTAATAATTGTTTTAAGAAGAGTTGAGTTTCATTCTTTATTCTATTTTATGGATAATTGCTGGTTACCAATTTTCACTGAATTTTGCAATATACACTATGTTGTAAAAATAGAAGTATATAGGTATATGCTTTTTATTAAGGCATATACAACTATCTCAGCAACACAAGTGCATTTTATGCTGCTTTATTCTTGCTAAGAACATGCTTGAAATAGGAAATTAAAGGGACCAACTTTTTAAGCAAGCTTACCCGAATTTGTGCATTCAAATATATTTTCATCTTTAAAAAACCAGTCTGGATGGCTATATATTTATTCCAATGAGAGCACTATTTCCATTTTTAGAACTTATCTTTTTAAATTTCCTCCCAGATGAATGGATAAGAAAGCTGTGGTACATATACACAATGGAGTATTACTCAGCCATTAAAAAGAATTTCTGATATTTTATACTAAAAGCTGTATTTTACTATGCAGCCATTGTGAATCTTTCCTCTATGATTTTACAGAGAATATTGTGTCATTTTGATTTTATTTTTGTTAATCTTATTAATGTGAGAATATTAAACTGATCTCAAAAATACTGAAAGGAAGATCTATTTTTAAACTAAGAAGAAATTTGCAATCAATTTGCTTAGGCAGACAAACAGAAGATTGAAGGAAGTTCTGAAGCTGCTTAGGTGCAATTATTGGAAGGTCATGGTTGTCAGTTTTCACTGCAGACTTTTGAACATACATTATATTCTCAGTGGTACAGTTTGGCCTTATTAGCCTCATTTGCATGAACCAAAGCTGTGTAGTCAGCAATGTCATTACCCAAAGAAGCAATCCTATTATTTCAAGTGAAAATATTTTTTCTTTCCCAAATGAGAAAGCTGGCTACAACCAATTAGACATATTTGAGATATGCTAAATAAACCTGTTAACCACATTATCCAGTAGATGATTTGATTTCTCAGGAAATATTTGCTGCAAATCCTGGGACCAATTGCCAAAGAGATAGCCACTTAAATATGTATGTGTTACTCCATTTTTCCAGAGTGCAGATGCACATTCTTGTTTCTGTTTCACAGATGTGTCTTTCACATATTTGCAGACAGCTACAATTGCAGGTGTGCAAATGGACTAGGCAGAGCCCATGCTCTGATGCACTATGATTTCCTAAGCAATAGTCAACACTGAGGGTACAGACTATCCATGTGGCCAAGAGAACAGCTGCAGCTGAAACACAGAAAAAAACTAATTAGCCATATAGTTTAACATGTTTAAATGTTTACCTCATATTTAATCTGCAGGATGAGAATGATATTAAAGAAGGTTGTGGGGTGTAGTTTTAAAANCACTGAGGGTACAGACTATCCATGTGGCCAAGAGAACAGCTGCAGCTGAAACACAGAAAAAAACTAATTAGCCATATAGTTTAACATGTTTAAATGTTTACCTCATATTTAATCTGCAGGATGAGAATGATATTAAAGAAGGTTGTGGGGTGTAGTTTTAAAATATCTTTGTAGAAAGTGTCCATTCTTGGCAAAGTTTAATTTTATATTGTGCAAAATTATACTTGAACTTTGGCAACAGACATATCTAGACTCAAATACAGTTCTGCCATTTAATTGCAATGTGATCTGCTGAGGCAAGATGGCAGGGAGCATTTGTGTCAGGATTTGTGAAGTGTGCTATAAACTTTTCTAACATGAGTGCCTGAAAATTATGACAATTTTTGATGGTAGTATAAATGCCTGACATTAAGCTTTTTATTATCAAGGCATTCATTTCAAAGACATTCATCTCAAATAAACATACTGCAGGGTACACTAGATAAAAGTCAAATTGCCCCACCCATCAAGTTCCCATTTGCAGAAAGTCTTGTTTGACCTTGATAACTAAGCCTTTTTTGGACCCTACTTTTCCCTTCCTAGTCTTTAATTTCCACTATTTTTGTTTTAATGTCACCAATAGAATGAAATTTAAAACCCTAGGAACCCCACTCTCAACCCCAACAAAAGCAGACCACCAGGTCTGCTCCATCTGTTTATCTGAGATGTGACATTGCTGTATGGCCCCAGAAGTGCCATGTTCCCCCTCCACAATCTATGATAGTAAAAATTATTGCTGAGGTGTGTCTTACAGTCATGATAAGAACCACAAGGGCAACTCCTATTGTAAAATTGGCTCTAGTTGGGGAAATGTTTGTAGGGGCTGCCCAAGTAGTGTGGACCAGATGAGAGCCCCAGATGTTCCTGAACAATGGCATCACTTTTGAATGGCTGGTCCATCAAAAACAAGTTTGATATACATAATCTCATTCTTAAAATAATAGGTTTTAAGTGAATACTAATTTCTATTGGTAGTATTCATTTATTAATTCCTATATTTATTCTATAAGTATAAATATACTTAGTTTGCATTGTCTATGTGATTGGAATTGACCTAAATGAGTTAATGTTAAGGTGAACAAATTTTAGCTTCACTCAAGGAAGAACTCTCTGATTACCTTACTATAACAGTGATAGATTTTATTGCAAATGCTTGAATACCTTGGTTCTTTAGATACTTATAGTGTAAATTCCCTGAAGGCTGTCTTGTTCCCAATGAATCCCCAATACAAATACATATGTTAGTTCCTAGCACAAAGAGGGAGCCCAAGAAAATTTATTTAATATATAATGATTGAATAAATAAAGGAGGTGCTGGAATGGCAATGAGAATTTTCAGGGATTCTGGTAAGGTGACAAATTAACACATTCTCTCTCTGCTTAGATTATGTACAAATATTCTGGGGATTCTTAACAGAGGAAATTAATCTAATCTTGTGGTTTGTTGTTTAGTTGCTATACTGTGATGTTTCTGATTTATTGACTACACTAAGGCATTTGGCTATATGGATCACAACACACGGTGAAAAATTCTTCAAGAGATGGGAATACGAGACGACCTGACTTGCCTCCTGAGAAATCTGTATGCAGGGTAAGAGGCAACATTTAGAACTGGACATGGAACAACAGACTAGTTCCAAATTGGGAAAGGAGTACATCAAGGCTGTATAGAGTCACCCTGCTTATTTAACTTATATGCAGAGTACATCATGTGAAAGGCTGGACTGGGTAAAGCACCAGCTGGAATCAAGATTGCTGGGAGAAATATTAATAACCTCAGATATACAGATGACACCACCCTTATGGCAGAAAGTGAAGAAGAATTAAAGAGCCTCTTGATAAAATTGAAAGAGGAGAGTGAAAAGGTTGGTTTAAAACTCAACATCCAGAAAACGAAGACCGTGGCACCTGGTCCCATCACTTCATGACAAATAAATGTGGAAATAGCGGAAACAGTGAGAGACTTTATTTGGGGGCTCCAAAATCACTGCAGATGATGATTGCAGCCATGAAATTAAAAGACACTTGCTTCTTAGAAGAAAAGCTATGACCAACCTAGGCAGCATTTTAAAAAGCAGAGACATTACTTTGCCAACAAAGTCTATTTAATCAAAGCTATGACTTTTCCAATAGTCGTGTATGGATGTGAGAGTTGGACTGTAAAGAAAGCTGAGCACCTAAGAATTGATGCTTTTGAACTGTGGTGTTGGAGAAGACTTTTTTTTTTTTTTCCCAGTCCCATGTATGACATTTTTTTCTTTTTCTTTTTTAATTTTTTAAAATTTATTTATTTTAACTGGAGGCTAATTACTTTACAATATTGTAGTGGTTTTGCCATACACTGACATGAATCTGCCATGAGTGTACATGTGTTTCCCATCCTGAGCCCCCCTCCCACTTCTCTCCCCATTCCATCCCTCTGGGTCATCCCAGTGCACCAGCCCTGACCACCCTGTCTCATGCATTGTACCTGGACTGGTGATCAGTTACACATATGATAATATGCATGTTCCAGTGCTATTCTCTCAAATCATCCCACCCTCGCCTTCTCCCAGAGTTCAAAACACTATTCTGTGCATCTGTGTCTCTTTTGCTGTCTCGCATAAATGGTTATCATTACCATCTTTCTAAATTCCATATATATGTGT
Organism: Cephalophus harveyi; assembly: GCA_006410635.1. NCBI lineage: Eukaryota > Metazoa > Chordata > Mammalia > Artiodactyla > Bovidae > Cephalophus > Cephalophus harveyi. Next base: position 242,590 of record SJYT01000952.1, on the reverse strand, counting down.
TAGTATACTATATTATTCGGAGAAGGCAATGGCACCCCACTCCAGTACTCTTGCCTGGAAAATCCCATGGACGGAGGAGCCTGGTGGGCTGCAGTCCATGGGGTCGCTGAGTCGGACACGACTGAGCGACTTCACTTTCACTTCTCACTTTCATGCATTGGAGAAGGAAATGGCAACCCACTCCAGTGTTCTTGCCTGGAGAATCCCAGGGACAGGGGAGCCTGGTGGGCTACCGTCTATGGGGTCACACAGAGTCGGACACGACTGAAGTGACTTAGCAGCAGCAGCAGCAGCATACTATATTATTGATTTTCCTTCAGGCTTACTTCACTCTGTATAATAGGCTCGTTTCATCCACCTCATTAGAACTGATTCAAATGTATTCTTTTTTAATGGCTGAGTGATATTCCACTGTGTACATGTACCACCTCTTGCTTATCCATTCATCTGCTGATGGACATCTAGGTTGCTTCCATGTCCTGGCTATTATGAAGAGTGCTGCAATGAACATTGGGATACAAGTGTCTCTTTCAATTCTGGTTTCCTGGGTGTGTATGCCCAGCAGTGGGATTGCTGGGTCATATTACAGTTCTATTTCCAGGTTTTAAGGAATCTCCACACTGTTCTTCATAGTGGCTGTACTAGTTTGCATTCCCACGAACAGTGTAAGAGAGTTCCCATTTCTCCATACCCTCTCCAGCATTTATTGCTTGTAGACTTTTTAATGATGGCCATTGTGAATGGTGTGAGGTGGTTTCTCATTGTAGTTTTGATTTGCATTTCTCTGATAATTAGTGATGTTGAGCATCTTTCCATGTGTTTGTTAGCTATCTGTATGTCTTCTTTGGAGAAATGTCTGTTTATTTCTTTGGCCCATTTTTTGATTGGGTCATTTATTTTTCTGGAATTGAGCCGCAGGGGTTGCTTGTATATTTTTGAGATTAGTTGTTTGTCAGTTGCTTCATTTGCTATTATTTCTTCCCATTCTGAAGGCTGTCTTTTCACCTTGCTTATAGTTTCCTTCGTTGTGGCAAAGCTTTTAATTTTAATTAGGTCTCATTTGTTTATTTTGCTTTTATTTCCAATAAAAATTTATTTATTGCTCCTTGTTCTGGGAGTGAGTCATAGAGGATCCTGCTGTGATTTATGTCGGAGAGTGTTTTGCCTATGTTCTCCTCTAGGAGTTGTATACTTTCTGGCCTTACATTTAGATCTTTATTCCATTTTGAGTTTATTTTTGTGTATGGTGTTAGAAAGTGTTCTAATTTCATTCTTTTACAAGTGGTTGACCAGTTTTCCCAGCACCACTTGTTAAAGAGATTGTCTTTTCTCCATTTTTTGTTCTTGCCTCCTTTGTCAAAGATAAGGTGTCCATAGGTGCATGGATTTATCTCTGGGCTTTCTATTTTGTTCCATTGATCTATATTTCTGTATTTGTGTCAGTACCATATTGTCTTGATGACTGTAGCTTTGCAGTAGAGCCTGAAGTCAGGCAGGTTGATTCCTCCAGTTCCATTCTTCTTTCTCAAATTGCTTTGGCTATTCAAGGTTTTTTTGTATTTCCTTACAAATTGTGAAATTATTTGTTCTGATTCTGTGAAAAATACTGTTGGTATCTTGATAGGGATTGTATTGAATCTATAGATTGCTTTGGGTAATATACTCACTGTCACTATATTGATTCTTACAATCCGTGAACATGGTATATGTCTCCATCTATTAGTGTCCTCTGTGATTTCCTTCCTCAGTGTTTTATAGTTTTCTATATATAGGTCTTTTGTTTCTTTAGTTAAATATATTCTTAAGTATTTTATTATTTTCATTGCAATGGTGAATGGAAACTATTTTTCTTAATTTCTCTTTCTGTTTTCTCATTGTTAGTGTTTAGAAATGCAAGGGATTTCTGTGTGTTAATTTTATATCCTGTAACTTTACTCCATTCATTGATTGGCTTTAGTAATTTTCTGGTGGAGTCTTTAGGGTTTTCTATGTAGAGGATCATGCCATTTGCAAACAGTGAAAGTTTTACTTCTTTTCCAACCTGGATTCCTTTTATTTCTTTTTCCGCTCTGATGTCTGTAGCCAAAGTTCCAAAACTACGTTGAATAATAGTGATGAGAGTGTTCACCCTTGTCTTGTTCCTGACTTTAAAGGAAATGCTTTCAGTTTTTCACCATTGAGGATAATGTTTATTGTAGGTTTGGTGAAGACTCTTGAGAGTCCCTTGGACTGCAAGGAGATCAAACCAGTCAATCGTAAAGGAAATCAATCCTGAATGTTCATTGGAAGGACTAATGGTGAAACTGCAATAGTTTAGCCACCTGAAGTGAAGAAAATACCGTGATGATGGGAAAGATTGAAGGTGTGAGGAGAAGGGGATGACAGAGGATGATATGGTTGGATGGCATCACCAACTGGATGGACACAAGTTTGAGCAGGCTCCAGATTTGGTGATTGACAGGGAAGCTTTGCATGCTGCAGTTCGTGGAGTTGCAAAGAGTTGGACACAACTGAACAACTAAACTGAACAGATTCCTCTGTCCATGGGATTTCCAAGGCAAGAATATTGGCATGTGTTGCCATTTCACATGACGGGAGAATGAGGCGGGGGGTAGAATTATGGTATGTTGAATGTATTTGTCTGTGCTTATGTGTACTATCATGCAGAATGGATTATACAGTCTCAATTTTTCTCTCAGAGCAATTATTCATCTAAGATATAGATGAAGGGCAATGCCATGTATTTTCAGATAATTCTTTAAATGCTATATTGGAATTTTTAAATGTCTATGTTCTTGACTATATGAATACAATTCACTGAGTCATTTAAAAATTTTAAATATAAATTTCAATGAATTTGAAAATCTTTTGAATATTTGTTTAATAGCATGTGCACAAAATCAATGCCTATGGTACTTTCAATTTAGTCAATATTTTCTAGTAGTCTTTAATGTGATTTTCTCTATTTTAAGATACTTGTGCAATATATTTTGTGTTTCACCTAAATGAATTTGAAATATCTGTAGGTTTAATGATGACAGTGTCAACTACAAATTGACACTTACCAAGAACATTGCCAACAACTGAACAACAAAGGCATTTGCCATCTGCCTCTACAGAAATTGAACCCAATATGCTACAGCTGTTGACTTCAACACCCTCTGAGGGAGTTCAAGGTAGAGTGAGTGTTTATTTTTAAAATAGATATATGAGGACCCCTGCAATTCAAACCTGTCATTGTTCAAGGGTCGTTATAAGGAGTATGCAATATATGTATATCAATTGAAGGTGGAAAAAATAAAAACAGGTTAAAAACCAGTAGCTATCAAATATCAGAAAAAAAAAATGTGCTCCAGGGAAAGTGGTGTGACAGGTCTGTAGATAGTGGGATGGTTTGAGGAACAGATTTTATGATCTCAATCCTTGTACCTTCTCTTACCTACAAAACCACTAAATCCCTTCATCAGAACCTCATGACTAACAAAAAGATCTTTTGTAAAATTAGTACGTCATGGTATTGAACTCTCCCTTCACCAAAACCTTACATGCTAACCTTCCCCGACTGTTGCTTTAGAGTAGCCTTCACTTTGCCCCAAATAAAACAACTCATAGCTCTCAATTTGTACATCTTTTTTTAGTCAACAACAGAAAGGAAGATTTTTTTTTTCTGATATTTGATAGCTACTGGTTTTTAACCTGTTTTTATTTTTTCCACCTTCAATTGATATACATATATTGCATACTCCTTATAACGACCCTTGAACAATGACAGGTTTGAATTGCAGGGGTCCTCATATATCTATTTTAAAAATAAACACTGCATTACTATATGATCCATGGTTGTTTGAACCTGTGGTGGTGGAATCATGGATGCTGGCTGTAAAGTTATCTCCCCCTTCTCACTTCTGGAGGAGTGGAGCCTCTAACTCCCTTCCCCACCCCAACTGTTTAAGAATCAACTGTACTTGCCCCTCCTTTGAAAGGCACTTCATCTGCTCAGTCACTTGAGCTGGAGACCAGAGCTTTATCTCTGGTTCTGGACTCTCCCTTTCCCTGCATATCCAGTCAGTAAGTTCAGAATACTTTGTTTTAAACAAAATCTCCTGAATTTTTCTCTCCATTCCCATTTATACTCCTGTGTTATTGCTGCATTCTCCCACCTGCGATCCTTTTTTCTAACCATTTTTATTGTTTCTTAATTTTATCTTTCTAAAACATTGGTTGTATGTCTTATTACTGATTCTGGAAAAGGAAATGGTAACCCACTCCAGTACTCTTGGCTGGAGAATTCTATGGACAGAAGAGCCTCGTGGGCTACAGTCCATGGGGTCATGAAGAGTTGGATACAACTGAGTGATCAACACACAACACTTTCAGTATTTAGCTATTTATTAATTGTATTAGACAAATGTATTTTTCTTAATACACTAGGCATCAACTTAGGCAATGTAGATTAAAGATATTTTTAATGATTATACATTATATAATACAGCACATTTATTCCTTTGGATGCTGCATATATGTACATATAATTCATAAGAAAAGGAAAACATGAGGTGAGAAAGATATCTAAAATAAAGTGATAATTTTGGTCTAAAGTGTTATGATTTTCAGATATGACATTCAAATAGCACAAAATAATCATAAGCATAACAATGAATTAAAGTGCAATGTCAATAAATCTGGTTGCTATTATTAATGAAAATTAACATAGTGAACCTAAGTCATTACACTCATAAATGTATATGGTGGCAGGTGTTGGAAACAGCAAGAATATTAAAGCTGAGTTAGTTCAAAATTTTCTTCTTGACATTGTGAAAAACTTGGCCATTTAGTGCAATTTACCAAGTATTGCTGAGATTATTTATGGCAAGCAGTGGAGTAAATGTTTTGATATATTCAAAGCACCAGACTTGGTTCTAATTCTTCTTCTCTACTTCATTTTATAAATGACTTTCTCTTTATACATAACTTTTATAAATAAGTTAATTTTACACATAGCTATAAACAATTTTATTTATGCATGTTTCTTTATCTGTAAAATTATCATGACTAGATCTACTTCATGGAGGAGGGTTAAGTATATTGATTGCTAGGCAGGTTGCCAGTCATATCAAATACACTATGTTTACCTTAAATAAGGTTATAGAATCCAATTACTTCTCTTCAATCCCCCCTCACTTGTCAACCACTATGCCTCTGCTGCTGCTGCAGTTGCTTCAGTCGTGTCTGACACTGTGCGAACCCATAGACGGCAGCCCACAGGGTCCCTCATCCTTGGGATTCTCCAGGCAAGAGTACTGGAGTGGATTGCCATTGCCTTCTCCCCTATGCCTCTGGGGGGGTTATCAGTTCAGTTCAGTTCAGTCAATCAGTCGTGTCCGACTCTTTGCAACTCCATGAATCACAGCACGCCAGGCCTCCCTCTCCATCACCAACTCCCAGAGTACACTCTGACTCACATCCATCAAGTCTGTGATGCCATACAGTCATCTCATCCTCTGTTGTACCCTTCTCCTCCTGCCCCCAATCAGTCTCAGCATCAGAGTCTTTCCCAAAGTGTCAACTCTTCGCATGAGGTGGCCAAAGTACTGGAGCTTCAGCTTTAGCATCATTCCTTCCAAAGAAATCCCAGGGCTGATCTTCAGAATGGACTGGTTGGATCTCCTTGCAGTCCAAGGGACTCTCAAGAGTCTTCTTCTATACCACAGTTCAAAAGAATCAATTCTTTGGCATTCAGCCTTCCTCACAATCCAACTCTCACATCCATACATGACCACAGCAAAAACCATAGCCTTGACTAGACGGACCTTAGTCAGCAAAGTAATGTCTCTGCTTTTGAATATGCTATCTAGGTTGGTCATAACTTTTCTTCAAAAGAGTAAGTGTCTTTTAATTTCATGGCTGCAGTCAACATCTACAGTGATTTTGGAGCCCAAAAAATAAAGTCTGACACTGTTTCCACTGTTTCCCCATCTATTTCCCATGAAGTGATGGGACCGGATGCCATGATCTTCGTTTTCTGAATGTTGAGCTTTAAGCCAACTTTTTCTCTCTCCTCTTTCACTTTCATCAAGAGGCTTTTGAGTTCCTCTTCACTTTCTGCCATAAGGGT
>SJYT01000952.1:157819-223034 GCA_006410635.1 Cephalophus harveyi | reverse complement strand
GGAAGAATCAATATAGTGAAAATGAGTATACTACCCAAAGCAATCTACAGATTCAATGCAATCCCTATCAAGCTACCAGCGGTATTTTTCACAGAACTAGAACAAATAATTTCAAGATTTGTATGGAAATACAAAAAACCTCGAATAGCCAAAGCAATCTTGAGAAAGAAGAATGGAACTGGAGGAATCAACTTGCCGGACTTCAGGCTCTACTACAAAGCCACAGTCATCAAGACAGTATGGTACTGGCACAAAGACAGAAATATAAATCAATGGAACTAAATAAGTGATGACTTCTATATCATTTTATTATAAAGATTAAAGAAGCAAGTCAATCTCATTTCCAGTGGACAATAAAGAGGAAAAACGTATCCATGCAGATAAATGAAACAGTCAAAAGAATCCAACCACTGGAGAAAATGTAGTTTAGTTGTGCCAAGACTAATCAAAACCAAAAATACATACATACATATATGCAATAAGCCACTTTTTATATATAGTTCAGTTTCTTTTCCTTTTTCCAAAAGTAAAATGCAAAACAAAAATTTTTGACAGAGAGGCAGCAAAATTTAAATGTTAAATCCCAAATTAAAAACAAACACACAACAAGAAATTCATATTTCAATTTAAAAAGTCACTAATGGCAGAATTTACAAATCTTAGTTATTAATAATCATAAATCTTCTTGGTTTAAGCAATTTTTAAAACCCTGTGTAAAATACATTGCTGTGGCAAATTCACGTAAATATGTATTTATACAAACTTCCTAATTCTACAGACATAGGTCTTGAAACTACTTCCTCTTATCATAGACTTTTAAATTTCACACTTTAAACTAGAACTCTTGCTTATGACTGAAAAAAAAAAAAAGTGTTTGGGGTTATATTTCTATTACATGGACATTCTCTCACAAAATAGAATGTAGCTGCTGCTGCTGCTAAGTCGCTTCAGTCATGTCCGACTCTCTGTGACCCCACAGACGGCAGCCCATTGGGCTCAGCCATCCCTGGGATTCTCCAGGCAAGAACACTGGAGTGGGTTGCCATTTCCTTCTCCAATGCATGAAAGTGAAAAGTGAAAGTGAACTCGCTCAGTCGTGTCCGACCCAGCAACCCCATGGACTGCAGCCCACCAGGCTCCTCCGTCCATGGGAGCCTCCAGGCAAGAGTACTGGAGTGGGATGCCATCGTCTTCTCCAGATAGAATGTAGAGAAACAGGTTTAAGATTCCAGAAAGAAAGCCATAGAATTCATTGCTAAGAAACAAATTATTTGTATCTTTGCTTAGTCACTAAGTCGTGTTGTGTGACTCTTTTTGACCCCATGGACGGGAGTTCATCAGGCTATTCTGTGCATGGATTTTTCCAGGCAAGAATACTGGAAATTCTTGAATACTAGAGTAGGTTGCCATCTTCCCCTCCAGGGGATATTCCTGGCCCAGGGATTGAATCCACATCTCTTGTGTTCCCTGCATTGGCAGGTGGGTTTGTTATGACTAAAACACCTGGGAAGCCCATTTGTGTCTTTAAAGAGTGAAAATAATAGTTATTTTACTTTAATTTTTTTTTCTTTTTAAATGGAATTGAATGAACATGAGATGTATTTTGAGGAGACTATTAATTTACCTGTCTGTGGTACATTACCTGGTCTCATTTCACGTTTTGCACAGTGTTTCCATATACAGCATGCTTAAATGTTTGGTAAGTGTGTGAATGAATAGATTTCTCCTTGTTATATTTCTTGTAGCAAGGGGGACTGGTGACCTAGGCATAAAGTTGTAGATTCATAAATGAGATGCAGTTATGAATACCTCAGAGTTGGTCCTGATTTTCAGAAACTACAGTTTGAATAAAACCAACTTAAAGTCCTTAGTGACAATATATTTTTATATTTTTTAATTGGAGTATAATTCCTTTACTATGCTGTGCTGGTCTCTGCCATACAACAACACAAGTCAGTCATAATTATATATGTATATACCCTTCCTCTTGACACTCTCCCCTCATCCCACACTGTAGGTTGTCACAGAGTGTCAGTTTGGGTTCACTGTGTTATATTGCAATTTCGCACATTTTATCTATTTTTTTCATGTGACTGTGTAAATAGGTCAATGCTACTTTCTCATTTTTTCCTACCCTCTCCTTCCCTCACTGTGACCACAAGGCCATTCTCTACATCTGAGTCTCCATTTCTTCTTTGTAAATAAGTTCATCAGTACTTTTTTTCTAGATTCCACATATACATGTTAACGTACAATATTTGCTTTCCTCTTTCTGACTTACTTCACTCTGTATTACAGACTCCAGGTTCATCCACATTACTAAAACAAACTCAAATTCATTCCTTTTGTGGGTGAGCAATATTCCATTGTATAGATGCATTACATCTTTATCCATTCATCATGTAACAGTGCTTTTGGTGGGATTTTTTGTCCCATTAAGTATTTCCAAATTCCTAGAAAATATTTTTGAACATTTTTGGGCAAAATGTGATCAGGCTGAAACCTGTGTTAAAAACCTCATTTATATTATGTACTTTAAGTTGCACTATTATGAAGTATATATCAATAGAAACACATTTATGCATTATTGATTATATGTCTTAGGCCACCCAAGATTGATGGGTTATTTCAGCGATTTCTGACAAAATGTGATCCACTGGAAGAGGGAATGGCAAACTACTTCAGTATTCTTGCCTTGAGAACCCATGAACCGTATGAAAGGGGAAAAAGATATGACACTGAAAAATGAACTCCCCAGGGCTTCAAAATTACTGGAGATGGTGTCTACAGCCATGAAATTAAAAGACACTTGTTCCTTGGAAGTAAAGCTGTGAAAAACCTATAGGCATATTCAAAAGCAGAGACATTACTTTACCAACAAGGTCCATATGTCTAGTCAAAGGTATGGTTTTTCCAGTAGTCATGTATGGATGTGAGAGTTGGACTGTAAAGAAATCTGAGCACTGAGTAATTGATTCTTTTGAACTGTAGTTTTGGAGAAGACTCTTGAGAGTGCCTTGGACAGCAAAGTGATCAAACCAGTAAATCCTAAAGGAAATAAGTCCTGAATATTCATTGGAAGGACTGATGCTGTGGCTGAAGCTTCAATATTTTGGTCATCTGATGTGAAGAGCTTATTCATTGGAAAAGACCCTGATGCTGGGAAAGATTGAAGGCAGGAGGAGAAGGGGATGATAAAGGATGAGATGGTTGGATGGCATTACCAACTTGATGGACATGAGTTTGAGCAAGTTCTAAGAGTTGGTGATGGACAAGGAAGCTTGGCATGCTGCAGTCCATGGGGTCACAAAGAGTGGGGCAGGACTGAGCGACTTAACTGAACTGAATTATCCATTAATATTATTATTGCTTATTATTGCTGTCATTTTTTTTACTGTCATTCATTTGAAAGAAATCCCTAAATTTCTATTACAGTACTCTAAGTTGTATGCTGTGATTTAGTTTTTAAAGTTATCCATCTCCAAATCTTGGAGATATTTCTCTACGTTTTTTTCATTTACATCAAAATGTTGCCTTTTAATTTTAGGACTCTGAACACATTCAGATTCTGATCCCATAAAGTATAAGGTAGAAATTAATCCCCATCTATTTTTTTCTTTGTGAGTAGTTTCATCAATACCTTGTACTAAAGGACTCCATGTAATATAATTAAATTGTGCCCAGATTTCCTATGTATCAGAATCTTGTATATGTGAGCTTATTCTCAGAGGTCTGAGTTGGCTCACCGTTGCTTTTCACAGTGGCACCACGTGGAGTTTGTAGTCTGAGTACATAAAGCCCACCTCATTAATCTTCCTTTTCAAAGAAGATTTAGCTTTTTATAAGATATATTTTTTGTATATAGATTTAGAATGTGTTCATCAGTTTCTAAAATAATGTATGGTACTTTGATATAGCAATGAATGTGTAAATTAACTTGAAAATAATTTGTATTTTGACCAGATTATGGCATACTATCTAAGATTACCTTACTGTAGCATAAAGTTTTCAAGATCCATTAATGTTGTGGCATGTATTAATAATTCATTAGTATTTATTGCTGAATAATATTCTATTGTGTTAACATGAATACAAAGTATTTATTTTCCATTTAGTGCCATGATAAATATTTAGGTTGCTTCAAATTTTTGATCATTATGAATAAAACTTTACTAACTTTAATGTAGAAGCTTTTGTATGGAAATATATTTTCTTTCTTTCTTTTTCTTTTTGAGTATCAACTAGAAATTGAATTGCTGCATTTTATGGAAATTCTCCATTTGAGGAACTAGCAGACTTTTTTCAAACCACTTGCATGCACAATTTTGCATTTCACCAGTAATATGTGAGGGTTCTGATTTCTCCAGATCCTCACAATTCCAATATTTTCTATTAATCTTTCTTTTTTATCATACTGTTGTTGTTTAGTCACTAAGTCATGGTTCTGCTGTCAATGGATTTCCCAGGCAAGAATATTGAAATGGGTCGCCATTTTCTTCTCAAAGGAATCTTCCCAACCCAATTCGTGTCTCCTGCAATGGCAGGTGGATTCTTTACCACTGAGACACTAGGGAAGCCTATACTAGTGGATAGAAAGTAGTATTTAAGTTTTTCACTTGCATTTCCATTATATCATCATTGAATTTGTTGGTTATGTTTTCTCTCCCTCTTTTAAAATTAGGTTTAAAATTAAAATTCTGTCCCGCTTTTTTATTTTTTTTTATTAGGTTTAGAAAGTTTCATTATATTCTTTCATTCTCTTTTTTTTGGTTGTTTTGATCATGAACAGATTCTGATTCTGTCAAATTCCCATTTTTCTCTACATGAAAGTTAAAACAGCTTTTCAGTCCTATGATGAATCCCATATGGTCATGGTGTGCAAACTTTTTTACATGTTGCTGTATTTGCTGTGTAAATTGTGTCGAGAGTTTTTTGTGTTCATATTAATTAGTTTTGCAGTTTTCCTTTCTTGTGATGTCTAGATTCTGATTCTGTCAAATTCCCATTTTTCTCTACATGAAAGTTAAAACAGCTTTTCAGTCCTATGATGAATCCCATATGGTCATGGTGTGCAAACTTTTTTACATGTTGCTGTATTTGCTGTGTAAATTGTGTCGAGAGTTTTTTGTGTTCATATTAATTAGTTTTGCAGTTTTCCTTTCTTGTGATGTCTTTGGTTTTGATATCAATGTAATACTGGCCTCATAGAAACAAGTTGAGAAATGTTCCCTCCACACTTATCTTTAGAAAAATTAATAATTTCTATTAATTCTGCTTTACATATTTCAAATATTCCCCAGGGAATCATTTTAGTCATGGATATTTTTGGTGTGATTTGTCTGTTTGCTCATTGAATTAATAATTTAACCTCTTTACTCTTGAAAGATGTACTTAGATTTTCTGTTTCTTCTGTAGTCAATTTCAATAGTTTATGTTTTTCTAAGAATGTCTCTATTTAAACATGATTACCTAGATTTTTTTTATATTGAGCTTTTCATAATGTTTCCTTGCAATTCTTCTTCTTTCTGCAATTGCAGTAATAATACTTTCTTCCTCATTCCTAATTTGGTACTCTGATTCTTCTTTCTCTCTTAGTATAGACAAGATCTATTATTTTTTTTTCATACTCCAGATGTGTATAAGAGACAGATTCATTGAATTGAATTATGTTTTTGGATTCCAAATCTCATTTCACTATGGTCAAAAAACATATTTTTTATTATTTCAATATTTTAAAATTTATTGTAGCTTGTATTAGCATTCATGTAACTTGGAAACATTCCACGTGCTTTTGAGCAGAATGCAATTCTGTTGTTGAATAGAGAGTTTATCTGCTAGTTCTACATGATTTATACTTTTGTTCAAATATTCTATAGACTAGATTTGATAGACTACTGACAGTGCAGAATTGAAGTCTTCAACTATCTGTTTATATTTCATCTATTTTGGGTCTCTTCTGTTAGGTTCACATGCTTATAATCTTCTGATACATTGCCTTTTTTATCATTATAACATATTCTTTGTTTTCTCTAGTGATTATTTTTTCTATTAGTGTTTGTTGATTCTGATCTTAACATAGTAACTTTGATTTTCTATGCTTGTTATTTGAATGATATGTCTTTTCTCAACCTTTTACTTTCTATTTGTACATTCAAATGTAGAGTGTACCTTATGTAAGCATTATACACTTGTATATGTTGAGAAATTTTCTAATATGAACATTTCTGCCATTTTATTGGACTTTTATCAAGGAGATCAAACCAGGCAATCCTAAAGGAAATCAACCCTGAATATTCACTGGAAAGACTGATACTGAAGCTGATGCTCTAATAGTTTGGCCACCTGATACAAATAGACAACTCATTGGAAAAAAACAAACAAAAAAGCATATTGCTAGGAAAAATTGAAGGCAAGAGATAAAGGAAATAACAGAGGATGAGATGGTTGGATGGTATCGCTGAACAATGGACATGAGTTTGAGCAAATTCCAGGAGAGGGTGAAGGACAGGGATTCTTGTCATGCTGCAGGCCATGGAGTTGTGAAGAGTCAGACATGACTGAGAGACTGAACAAAAATAATCTACTTGATTGTAATGTTATTATTGGAATAGTTGGATTTATGTCTGTCATTTTTATTTTGTTTTTGCTTATATCTCATTTTTGAAAATCTCTGTTCTTCTGATACCACTATTTTTTAATATTAAGAAATGACTTTAAGGGCAACATTTTAATACTCACAGTATTATCTTTGTTATATTATTTCATTTATTTTCTTAATAGCTACCCTGGACATTATTATAAACATCTTAACATAGCAGAATGCATCAGAAATTTAATCTCTCACAAACATTAGCTTAATCTTTTGCTATTGTTGTTTAATCTCTAACTCGTATGCACATCTGTAACCCCATGAATTGCAGAAAACCAGGCTTCTCTGTCCTTCACTATCTACCTGATTTTCCTCTAATCATGTCCATTGAGTCAGTAATGTCATACAACCATCTCATCTCTGTCACCCCCTTATCCTCCTGCCCTCAATCTTTCTCAGCATTAGGGTCTTTTCCAGTGAGTCAGCTCTTCAAAAGAGGTGGTCATTATCAGAGCTTCAGTTTCAACATCAGTCCTCTCAATGAATAATTAAAGTTGATTTCCTTTAGGATTGACTGGTTTGATCTTCTTGCTATCCAAAGGACTCTCAAAAGTCTTCTCCAGCATCACATTTTGAAAGCATCAATTCTTCAGCACTCAGCCTTCTTTAAGGTCTAACTCTCACATTGTTACATGACTACTGGAAAACTAAAGCTTTGACTATATAGACCTTTCTTACCAAAATTATGTCTCTGCTTTTTAAAGTGCTGTCTTGTTTGTCATAATTTTTCTTCCAAGGAGCAAGGGTCTTTTAATTTCAAGGATGTGGTCAATGTCCACAGTGATTTTGGAGCCCAAGAAAACAAAATCTGTCACTATTTCCACTTTTCCCCCATCTATTTGCCATGAAGTGGTAGGAATGGTTGCCATAATCTTGTTTTTTTTAAATATTAAGTTTTAAACCAGTCTTTTCACTCTCCTCTTTGAACTTCATCAAGAAGCTCTTTAGTTCCTCTTCAATTTCTGCTATTAAAGTGGTATCATCTGCGTATCTGAGATTGCTTATATTTCTCCTAGCAATCTTGATTCCAGCTTGTGCTTCATCCAGCCTGGCATTTCTCATGATTTACTCTGCATATAACTTAAAAAAGCAGGGTCAAAATATAAGTCTTGACATACTCCTTTCCTGATTTTGAACCAGTATATTGTTTCATGCCTAGTTCTAACTCTTGCTTCTTGTCCTGTATCTCAGGAGACATGTAAGGTGATCTGGTACTCCCAACTCTTTAAGAACTTCCAACACTTTGTGGTAATCCACACTGTCAAAGTTTTTAGCTTAGTCAATAAAGCAGACATGTACACTGTTTGTATCTCCAACCAAATCCATTGACATCTCAAAACTCATTACTGAACACTTCATTGCACTCCAGAGAGAAGAAACCCAGCTCTACTCACCAGAACACCAACACAAGCTTCCAGGAAACCTTGACAAGCTATGCGTCCAACTTCACCACAGTGAGGAAACTCCACAATAAAGAGGAACCACAAACTGACAGAATACAGAAGGGCCACCTCAAACACAGCAATATAAACAAAATGAAGAGGCAGAGAAATATGCAGCAGGGAAAGGAACAGGATAAATGCCCACCAAACCAAACAAAAGAGGAAGAGATAGGGAATCTACCTGACAAAGAATTTCAAATAATGATAGTGAAAATGATCCAAAATCTTGAAAACAAAATTGAGTTACAGATAAATATCCTGGAGATAAAGATCGAGAAGATGCAAGAAAGATTTAATAAGGACCTAGAAGAAATAAAAAAAGAGTCAATATATAATGAATAATGTGATAAATGAGATAAAAAGCACTCTGGAGGGAACCAACAGTAGAATAACAGAGGCAAAAGATAGGATAAGTGAGGTAGAAGATAGAATGGTAGAAGTAAATAAAACAGAGAAAAAAAAGGAAAAATGAATTAAAAGAAATGAGGACAACCTCAGAGACCTTTGGGACAATGTTTAATGCTCCAACATTTGAATCATTGGAGTCCCAGAAGAAGAAGACAAAAAAGAAAGACCATGAGAAAATACTTGAGGAGATAATAGTTGAAAAGTCTCCTAAAATGCAGAAGGAAATAATCACCCAAGTCCAAGAAACCCAGAGAGTCCCAAGCAGGAGAACCTAAGGCAAAATACCCCAAGACACATATTAATCAAATTAACAAAGATCAGACACAAAGATAAATGTTAAAAGCAGCAAGGGAAAAACAACATATAACACACAAGGGGATTCCTACAAAGATAGCAGCTGATCTTTCAATAGAAGCTCTTCAGGCCAGGAGGTAATGGCAGGACATACTGAAAGTGAGGAAAGAAAATAACCTACAGCTCAGATTACTGTACCCAGCAAGGATCTCATTCAAATATGAAGGAGAAATCAAAGGCTTTACAGACAAGCAAAAGGTGAGAGAATTCAGCTGCACCAAACCAGCTCTCCAACAAATGCCAAAGGATCTTCTACCGACAGGAAACACAGAAAGGGTGTATAAACTCGAACCCAAAACAACAAAGTAAATGGCAGCGAGATCGTACTTATCAATAATTACCTTAAATATAAATGGGTTGAATGCCCCAACCAAAAGACAAAGACTGGCTGAATGGATACAAAAGCAAGACCCCTATATATGTTGTCTACAAAAGACCCACCTCAAAACAAGGGACACATACAGACTGAAAGTGAAAGGCTGCAAGAAAATATTCCATGCAAATAGAGACCAAAAGAAAGCAGGAGTAGCAATACTCATATCAGATAAAATAGACTCTGAAACAAAGGCTGTGAAAACAGACAAAGAAGGACGCTACATAATAATAAAAGAATCACCAAGAAGATATAACAATTATAATTATATATGCACCAAACATAGGAGCACCATGTATGTAAGACAAATGCTAACAAGTATGAAAGGGAAAATTAACAGTAACATAATAATAGTGGGAGACTTTAATACCCCCACACACACCTAAGGATAGATCAAGTAAACAGAAAATTAACAGGGAAACACAAACTTTAAATGTTACAATAGACCAACTAGACCTAATTGATATCTATAGGATCACCTCAAAAAAATGAATTTCAACTTTTTCTCAAGTGCACATGGAACTTTCTCCAGGATAGATCACATCCTGGGCCATAAATCTAGCCTTGGTAAATTAAAAAAAAAAAAAAATTGAAATCATTCCAAGCATCTTTTTTGACCACAATGCAGTAAGATTAGATCTCAATTACAGGAAGGAAAAAAAAAACTATTAAAGATTCCAACATATGGAGACTGAACAACACGCTGCTGAATAACCAACAAATCACAGAAGAAATTTTTAAAAAATCAAAATATGCATAGATATATATGGAATTTAGAAAGATGGCAATGATGACCCTGTATGTGAGACAGCAAAAGAGACACAGATGTACAGAATGGACTTTTGGACTCTGTGGGAGAGGGAGAAGTGGGATGATTTTGGAGAATGGCATTGAAACATGTATACTATCATGTAAGAACGAAGCACCAGCCTATGTTCGATACAGGATACAGGATGCTTGGGGCTGGTACATGGGGATGATCCAGAGAAAGGATATGAGGTGGGATGTGGGAGGGGGATTCAGGATTGGGAGCTCATATACACCTGTGATGGATTCATGTCAATGTATTGCCAAACCAATATGGTATTGTAAAGTAAAATAAAGTAAAAATTAAAAAAAAAAAAACACACAAAATATGCATAGAAATGAATGCAAATGAAAACAAGACAACCCAAAACCTGTGGGACCCTGTAAAAGCAGTGCTAAGATGAAGGCTCATAGCAATATAGGCATACTTCAAGAAACAAGAAAAAAGTCAAATAAATAACCTAAATCTACAGCTAAGGAAACTAGAAAAGGAAGAAATGAAGAACTCCAGGGTTAGTAGTTGGAAAGAAATATTAAAAATTAGAGCAGAAATAAATGCAAAAGAAACAAAAGGGACCATAGGAAAAATAAACAAAGACAAAACGGGTTCTTTGAGAAGATAAAATCGACAAACCATTAGCCAGACTCATCAGAAACAAAGGGAAAATTATCAAATCAATAATATTAGAAATGGAAATGGAATGATCACAACGGACAACACAGAAATAAAAAAGATCATAAGAGACTACTGTCATCAACTATATGTCAGTAAAATGAACAACTTAGAAGAAATGGAAAAATTCTTAGAAAAGTACAACTTTCCAAAACTGAAGCAGGAAGAAATAGAAAATCTTGACAGACCCATCACAAGCACAGAAATTGAAACTGTAACCAGAAATCTTGCAGCAAAAAAAAAAAAAAAAGCCCAGGACCAGATGCCTTCACAGATGAATTCTACCTAAAATTTAGAGAAGAGTGAACACCTATCCTACTCAAACTCTTCCAGAAAATCGTAGAGGAAGGTCAACTTCCAAACTCATTCTATGAGGCCACTATCACCTTAATATCAATACCTGAGGAAGATGCCACAAAAAAAAAAAGTTATAGGCCAATATCACTGATGAACATAGATGCAAGAATCCTTAACAAAATTCTAGCAAACAGAATCCAACATATTGAGAAGATCACACTTCATGACAAAGTGAACTTTATCCCAAGGATGCAAGAATTCTTCAATATCTGCATTTCAATCAATGTAATACTCCACATTAACCAACTGAAAAATAAAAGTCATGTGATTATCTCAATAGGTGCAGAGAAAGCTTTTGACAAAATTCAACATCCATTTATGATAAAGAAAAAACACCCTCACGAAAGCAGGAATATAAGGAACGTACCTCAACATAATGAAAGCTATATATGACAAACACACAGCAAACATTTTCCTTAGTGGTGAAAAATTGAAAGCATTTCCCCTAAAGTCAAGAACAAGACAAGGGTGCCCACTCTCACCGCTACTATTCAAAAGAATTTTACAAGTTTTGGCCAAGCAATCAGAGCAGAAAAAGAAATAAAGGAATCCAAATTGAAAAAGAAGAAGTAAAACTCTCACTGTTTGCAGATGACATGATTCTCTACATAGAAAACCCTAAAGACTCCACCAGAAAATTACTAGAGCTAATCAATGAATATAGTAAAGTTGCAGGATATAAAATCAACACACAGAAATCCCTTGCATTCCTATACACTAATAATGAGAAAGTAGAAAAAGAAATTAAGGAAACAATTCCATTCACCATTGCAACGAAAAGAATAAAATACTTAGGAATATATCTACCTAAAGAAACTAAAGACCTATATATGGAAAACTATAAAACACTGATGAAAGAAATCAAAGAGGACACTAATAGATGGAGAAATATACCGTGTTCATGGATCGGAAGAATCAATATAGTGAAAATGAGTATACTACCCAAAGCAATCTATAGATTCAATGCAATCCCTATCAAGCTACCAGCGGTATTTTTCACAGAACTAGAACAAATAATTTCAAGATTTGTATGGAAATACAAAAAACCTCGAATAGCCAAAGCAATCTTGAGAATGAAGAATGGAACTGGAGAAATCAACCTGCCTGACTTCAGGCTCCACTACAAAGCTACAGTCATCAAGACAGTATGGTACTGACACAAATACAGAAATATAGATTAATGGAACAAAACAGAAAGAGATAAATCTATGGACACCTTATCTTTGATAAAGGAGGCAAGAATATACAATGGAGAAAAGAAATGGAGTAAAGACAATCTCTTTAACAAGTGGTGCTGGGAAAACTGGTCAACCACTTGTAAAAGAATGATACTAGGACACTTTCTAACACTACACACAAAAATAAACTCAAAATGGATTAAAGACCTAAATGTAACACCAGAAACTATACAACTCCTAGAGGAGAACATAGGCAAAACACTCTCTGACATACATCACAGCATGATCTTCTATGATCTACCTCCCAGAATATTGGAAATAAAAGCAAAAGTAGACAAATGGGACCTAATTAAAATTAAAAGTTTTTGCACAACAAAGGAAATTATAAGGAAGGTGAAAAGACAGCCTTCAGAATGGGAGAAAATAATAGCTAATGAAGCCATTGACAAACAACTAATCTCAAAAATATACAAGCAACTCATGCAGCTCAATTCCAGAAAAATAAATGATGCAATCAAAAAATGGGCTAAAGAACTAAACAGACACTTCTCCAAAGAAGACAAACAGATGGCTAACAAAAAGCATGAAAAGATGCTAATTTGATTTGCATTATCAGAGAAATGCAAATCAAAACCAAAATGAGGTACCATCTCACGCTGGTCAGAATTTCTGCTATACAAAATTATGCAAGCAATAAATGCTGGACAGGGTGTGGAGAAATGGGAATCCTCTTATAGTGTTGGTGGGAATGCAAACTAGTACAGCCACTATGGAGAACAGGGTGGAGATTCCTTAAAAACCTGGAAATAGAACTGCCTTATGACCCAGCAATCCCACTGCTGGGCATACACACCAAGGAAACCAGAATTGAAAGATGCACGTGTACCTCAATGTTCATTGTAGCACTGTTTATAATAGCCAGGACATGGAAGTAACCTAGATGTCCATCAGCAGGGGAATGAATAAGAAAACTGTGGTACATATGCACAATGGAGTATTACTCAGCCATTAAAAAGAACGCATTTGAATCAGTTCTAATGAGGTGGACGAAACTGGAGCCTATTATACAGAGTGAAGTAAGCCAGAAAGAAAAACAGCAATGCAGTATACTAACGCATATATATGAAATTTAGAAAGACAGTGATGATGACCCTGTATGCGAGACAGCAAAAAAGACACAGATGTATAGAACAGCTTTTGGACTCTGTGGGAGAGGGCGAGGGTGGGATGATTTGGGAGAATGGCATTGAAACATGTATATTATCATATGTGAAACGAATCACCAGTCCAGGTTCAATGCATGATACAGGATGCTTGGGGCTGGAGCACTGGGATGACCCACAGGGATGGGATGGGGACTGATGTGGGAGGAGGGTTCAGGATGGGGAACACATGTACACCCGTGGTGGATTGATATCAATGTATGACAAAACCAATACAATATTTTAAAGTAATTAGCCTCCAATTAAAATAATAAATTTGTATAAAAATAAATCTAAGTCACTAATATAAAATAAAATATTGAAAAAATGTTTTAACAGCAAAGAAAAATAGTGCAGATTCAGATTATGGCAATTATTTCCTATAATATGCTTTGTTTTTGCTTTATCAGGATTTAAGGAAGTATGAAAGAATGAAATGAAAATTTGCCTAATAGATTGTCTTTATACTGTATTCCAAAATGCAATACTTTGCCTAAGAATTGTGATTTGTTGTTCTTCACTCGTAAATTGTGTCCAACTATTTGTAACCCCATGCACTGCAGCATATTAGCCTCCACTGTTCTTCACTGCCTCCCACAGTTTGCATATATTCATGTCCATTGAATCGATGATGATGACATCCAATCATCTCAGCTGCTGTCACTCCCTTCGTGTCCTGCCTTCAATCTTTTCCAGCATCAGGGTGTTTTCCAGTAAGTTGGTTGTTTGCATCAGATGGCCAACATGTTGTAGCCTTAGTTTCAGCAACAAACCTTCAATTAGATTCAGGTTTGTTTTCCGTTATGTTTGACTAGTTTGATCTCTTTGCAATCCAAGGAATTACCAAGAATTTTCTTCAGCACTGGGATACAAAATCATCAATTATTCAGCTCTCAGCCTTCTTTAAGGTCCGATTCTCTCATCTGTACATGGAAAAACCAAAGCTTTGACAATACAGACCTTTATTGGCAAAATGATCTCTCTGCTTTTGAATATGTTGTGTGGTTTTTTTTTTTTTTTTTTTTTTTTTTATAAATTACTTCCATTCTTCTTTCTCAAGGTTGCTTTCGGTATTTGAGGTTTTTTGTATTTCCATACAAATTGTGAAATTATTTGTTCTAGCTCTGTGAAAAATATCGTTGGTAGCTTGACAGGGATTGCATTGAATCCATAAATTGCTTTGGGTAATATACTCATTTTCACTATATTGATTCTTCCAATCCATGAACATAGTATATTTCATCACAACACTGTTTATAAAAGCCAGGACATGGAAGCAACCTAGATGTCCATCAGCAGATGAATGGATAAGAAATTTGTGGTACATATACACAATGGAGTATTACTCAGCCATTAAAAAGAATACATTTGAATCACTTCTAATGAGGTGGATGAACCTGGAGCCTTTTATACAGAGTGAAGTAAGATGATCACTCTGAACCCTTTACTACTAATTATTTACTAAGCCTAAATATCATTGAGAGTAGTCACTGGCACTGAGAATTATTTTAACCCGGTACGTCAAGATTTTCTCATCTACTCAAGTCTAGTCTTCATTAGAGTTTTAGTTTTTTATAATTAAATTTAGAAATCAGAAGGGTTCTTGCCTGGAGAATCCCAGGGACAGGGGAGCCTGGTGGGCTGCTGTCTATTGGGTCACAGAGTCAGACACGACTGAGGCGACTTAGCAGCAGCAGCAACGCTGAATCAATCTTGGACATATAGTAGAAAAATTTCTCAATTTTTAAATCTATACAAAATAAAGGAATCTACTAATATGGAGTCCAGTAACCTTGTGGAATTTTGGAAAACAGTGTGTTGATAAGCTATTGTGAGGGAACTGTTTCCAGCTTTCATCAGATTCTCAAAGAGCATTTTAGTAAAAAGAGAAAACAATGAAATCTACACATATATGTGTATGATTAGAGTAAAATCTGTAAATACAGCTGTGAGTTACTCCGGAAAACCAGGTATTTACACATAGCACAACGCTGAATCAATCTTGGACATATAGTAGAAAAATTTCTCAATTTTTAAATCTATACAAAATAAAGGAATCTACTAAAATGGAGTCCTGTAACCTTGTGGAATTTTGGAAAACAGTGTGTTGATAAGCTATTGGGAGGGAACTGTTTCCAGCTTTCATCAGATTCTCAAAGAGCATTTTAGTAAAAAGAGAAAACAATGAAATCTATACATATATGTGTATGATTAGAGTAAAATCTGTAAATACAGCTGTGAGTTACTCCGGAAAACCAGGTATTTACACATAGCACTACATGTGATAAATGCTATATTAGCAAGTATATTATGATGTAATTAAACAACTTGCATTGCAAAATATTTATAATTAAAATTATAATCAGGTATTAACTTGTATCATGATACAAAAAACCTTCATTAAAATACACAAAAATGGAATATTTTATTTTGTTCTTAATATTCTACAACATTTATTTGATGAAGAAATGTAATAAAGTTTTAATCTAGGCTGTGGATGATGTTTTCTTTACAAGGAGAATAGACGGAAGCAAGGCTTCTGGAATTTCTTTTTTGGAAATTCATTAGTACTCAAGCATATATATGATATATGTGTATATGTACATACACACACACATATATATAACAGAATATTGCTACAAATATTAACTTCTGCTGGGTACAAGCTACATGCATATTTACTATATACTTTGGGAAAATAATTTGCACATGAAAATAAACAACTTTATTTAAATAATGATGACCACTATTTCATAGAATATCGTGTATATCTCTATAAATTTTTTGTCATCTCTATATTAAAGTCAGTCAGAAAAGAGATCTTACAGGGAAAAAGCCTAAAGCTTAATATTTGACTAATATTTTATCATTTTGGGCCCTTGTTAACTAAATAGATTGGCAAAGAGACTTCAGGGATAGCAGTGAATGACTCGTCTTTATCACAAGATGTAGAAACCTGGATTCTTAGAAAAGTATTAGTCAAACTAAAATTTCATTGTATAAAGTTAAACAGCAAGGAGAAACTTTATTCAAGATTATTGCAATAGGAGAGAGATGGAACTCAACTCTGCAGAAACAATACCCAGGTACACTTTTAAAGACTGATATAAGCTAGTGGCAAATTACTAGAGGAATTTAGATGAGAGCCTGATCAATGAAATGTGTGGTGCACACTGTTATTTCTGAGTTTGCAATATTTTTCTCTGAGTGAGCCTTCTATATTTGTTAATTGCTTTCCCTGAAGTTAGACTTGTTTCATCAGCAGAATTGTTTGGTGGTCTTTTGGAGAGTCAAAAGTGAACAAACACAAAATTCTGCAAAGACCCAATTAAAATAGCCTCTCTAACAAAGCTCCAGGATCCCAAACTGCAAACTGTGCCCTGCTCTGAAAGATCTGGATTTTCTTCTCTCGAATGGTGACAGTATGAATTTTTTGATTATGTGTTCTAATTGGATCTAAAGAGTGGAAGCTTCTTTCTGTCATATCATGATACAAAAAACCTTCATTAAAATACACAAAAATGGAATATTTTATTTTGTTCTTAATATTATACAACATTTATTTGATGAAGAAATGTAATAAAATTTTAATCTAGGCTGTGGATGATCTTTTCTTTACAAGGAGAATAGACGGAAGCAAGGCTTCTGGAATTTCTTTTTTGGAAATTCATTAGTACTCAAGCATATATATGATATATGTGTATATGTACATACACACACACATATATATAACAGAATATTGCTACAAATATTAACTTCTGCTGGGTACAAGCTACATGCATATTTACTATATACTTTGGGAAAATAATTTGCACATGAAAATAAACAACTTTATTTAAATAATGATGACCACTATTTCATAGAATATCGTGTATATCTCTATAAATTTTTTGTCATCTCTATATTAAAGTCAGTCAGAAAAGAGATCTTACAGGGAAAAAGCCTAAAGCTTAATATTTGACTAATATTTTATCATTTTGGGCCCTTGTTAACTAAATAGATTGGCAAAGAGACTTCAGGGATAGCAGTGAATGACTCGTCTTTATCACAAGATGTAGAAACCTGGATTCTTAGAAAAGTATTAGTCAAACTAAAATTTCATTGTATAAAGTTAAACAGCAAGGAGAAACTTTATTCAAGATTATTGCAATAGGAGAGAGATGGAACTCAACTCTGCAGAAACAATACCCAGGTACACTTTTAAAGACTGATATAAGCTAGTGGCAAATTACTAGAGGAATTTAGATGAGAGCCTGATCAATGAAATGTGTGGTGCACACTGTTATTTCTGAGTTTGCAATATTTTTCTCTGAGTGAGCCTTCTATATTTGTTAATTGCTTTCCCTGAAGTTAGATTTGTTTCATCAGCAGAATTGTTTGGTGGTCTTTTGGAGAGTCAAAAGTGAACAAACACAAAATTCTGCAAAGACCCAATTAAAATAGCCTCTCTAACAAAGCTCAGGATCCCAAACTGCAAACTGTGCCCTGCTCTGAAAGATCTGGATTTTCTTCTCTCGAATGGTGACAGTATGAATTTTTTGATTATGTGTTCTAATTGGATCTAAAGAGTGGAAGCTTCTTTCTGTCAGCATAACTTCAGTTTTGGTCAGTTGTTCAGCTATGTCTGACTCTTTGCACCTAGATGGACAAGATGAACTGCAGCACCTTCTTGTTCATCACCAACTCCCACAGCTTCCTCAAACTCATGTCCATTGAGTGGGTGATACCATCCAACCATCTCATCCTCTGTTGTCCCCTTCTCCTCCTGGCTTCAATCTTTCCCAGAATCAGGATCTTTTGCAATGAGTCAGTTCTTCACATCAGGTGGACAAAGTACTGAAGTTTTAGCTTCAACATCAGTTCTTCCAATGAATACTCATAGCTTAATTGGGAGAAACCATAAGAAGATGTGTAAGTCATGTAACTTCAGCATCCAGATGACCTTAGGGTCATCATATGGGTGATGATTTCAGACGGTCACATCAGTCTATATTCCTTAAAAACAATGTTTTTGCAGCATAAACCATGTAGAATGCACACAAGAAAGGCAATACTCTCATCCATCTCTTAATATATTTATCCATGCACCATGTAAATGACAGTATGCATAATAGTGAAGAGCATGGCATGAAGCTTGCCTGTGCGGGTATAACTCCTACTTCTGACACAGGAGAGTTGTATAAAACTTTAAACAAGTTGGTAGATTACTCTGTATTTCAGTTCCTTGGTTTGTGAAGAATAATAACAATACTTCCTGGATTGATGGTTGATTAAATGATGATAGAGAAAATAAGAACAATAGATTACAAGGTGCTTACAGACACACAGTGCGTAGAACAGAGGCTGACCAATGTGCTATCTAAGTGTTCAGTTCAGTTCAGTTCAGTCACTCAGTCATGTCCAACTCTTTGTGACCCCATGAATCACAGCACGCCAGCCCTCCCTCTCCATCACCAACTCCCAGAGTTCACTCAGATTCATGTCCATCGAGTCAGTGATGCCATCCAGCCATATTATCCTCTGTCGTCCCCTTCTCCTCCTGCCCCCAATCTCTCCCAACATCAAAGCCTTTTCCAATGAGTCAACTCTTCACATGAGGTGGCCAAAGTACTGGAGTTTCAGCTTTAGCATCATTCCTTCCAAAGAAATCCCAGGGCTGATCTCCTTCAGAATGGACTGGTTGGATCTTCTTGCCGTCCAAGGGACTCTCAAGAGTCTTCTCCAACACCACAGTTCAAAAGCATCAATTCTTCAGTGCTCAGCCTTCTTCACAGTTCAACTCTCACATCCATACATGACTATGGGAAAAACCATAGCCTTGACTAGGCGGACCTTAGTCGGCAAAGTAATGTCTCTGCTTTTGAATATGCTATCTAGGTTGGACATAAGTTTTCTTCCAAGGAGTAAGTGTCTTTTAATTTCATGGCTGCAGTCACAATCTGCAGTGATTTTGGAGCCCCCCAAAATAAAGTGTGACACTGTTTCCATTGTTCCCCATCTATTTCCCATGAAGTGATGCAACCGATGCCATGATCTTCATTTTCTGAATGCTGAGCTTTAAGCCAACTTTTTCACTCTCCTCTTTCACTTTCATCAAGAGGCTTTTTAGCTCCTCTTCACTTTTTGCCATAAGGGTGGTATCATCTGCATATCTGAGGTTATTGATATTTCTCCTGGCAATCTTGATTCCAGCTTGTGTTTCTTCCAGTCCAGCATTTCTCATGATGTACTCTGCATATAAGCTAAAGAAGCAGAGTGACAATATACAGCCTTGACGTACTCCTTTTTCTATTTGGAACCAGTCTGTTGTTCCATGTCCAGTTCTAACTCTTACTTCCTGGCCTGCATGGATCATGGAAAAAGCAAGAGAGTTCCAGAAAAACATCTACTTCTGCGTTATTGACTATGCCAAAGCCTTTGACTGTGTGGATCTAAGCATTAGATGTTACTATTAGTTTCCAGGTACTATGCTAGTTGCCAGCAATACAATATTTGGTAAATGAAATGTAGTTTAAGATCATATCATACAGATTGTGATAGGGAAGATTATGGAAACTTACTTAATCCTAAAAATATAAGGGAGCTGTTTAAAGCTTTGAAATGGCAGGTCAAATGGTCACCTTTGTTTATTCTAAAGATTATTCTGGCTGCAGTGAGATGAATGGATTGATTAGGGAAGGGAATAAGTGGACACAAAGAGAGACAAGTGAAATGAATTAAATGCGAAAACCAGTTGCAAAGGAAGGTTGAAAATTTCTTCTTTTGTGAAAACTTGTTCTGTGTCTGTGTTCATGTCTCTGTATGTGTGTTTGTTGTGACTAAATAATCTGTGGGATCAACTTTGCATTAAGAACTAGAATAAATAGCCCTCTGAATTTTGCAGTTTATAACCTTCTCTAAGAATTAATTTCCTCTTTTTGTGAAATGTATATGCACAGCATTTTTGGGAGAACTAAATAAAATCTGTATGAAAAACAAAACAAAACAATATTCTTTGAGTCATCTTATTCAAAATATCATTAAAACTTTTGTTGGCTCCTATGGGGAGGCTCTGGAAATATGATACCCACCGATGTCTGATACATTTTCAAGGGTCCACTTGGTGCCTCAGGCTTTGACATACACAATTTTCCCTTCCTGTTTTAAGTCATATATATCTCTCTAAGTGTTACAATTTCTCAAAGGACAATGTGAAACTGTAGTGGCCACTCAGGGGGAGTTTTTACATGAATAAGATTATTCATTTGACAGATGCTTTAGAACAAAAAGAGAAAAGGTCTCAGAAGCTGTGTCTCCTGTGTCTGATAGAGAGTTTAATACACAAGAACCCGTCTTTAATCTTTATACATCTGGGATTAATAAGCACTAGATTTTTAATTATATGATTATATGGTATTATCTAGGATGTGTTATTGCATAAATGATTCCTAACAAAAATGGGTGTGTGTGTGTGAAATGTTTTCTGTATTTAAGTCTAAGGAGTCTATTGCTGCTTGCAGTGAGAAGAAAAGTTAACTTTTCACTATCATGATTGTGTATCTGACTGAAGCTACATTTTCTTCACTTCATTTTTACTATGTCTTCCTTTTTGTTTCTGCTTGGGAAATTTTAAAATTAATTAATCATAAATAATTTTCTATAATGGTAAGTGCATTAGAGGATTACCGTTCACACAGTCAAAAATACAAAGAAAAGAAAATGAGTAACTGTTTTATTTTTGTTTTCCCTTTGCCTAAAATTAAACAAAGTAGAAAAAGAATAGCTGTTTTGCATGTAATTTAATTAATCATTTAGATTAAAAGAACATTAAGCCCTTAGAGTGTTGCCATGAACTCAGAAGTCCTGATTTTTAAAAAATACCTGAACACAGAGGTTTATTTAAATTAAAAAGATCTTATGTAATTTTCCAATATAGAAATGACTTTTTAGGCACTTAGAAAAGTTTAATACCCAAAAGGATGGTGAACACGTGTATACCTGTGGCGGCTTCATGTTGATGTATGGCAAAGCCAATACAATATTGTAAAGTAATTAACCTCCAATTAAAATAAATAAATTTATATTTAAAAAATTAAAGCATTCTATTATTGTTTCCTCAGATATTTTATAATTATAAAAACTTGAATTTGCATAATTGAAATTTTTTTGAAATATTAATAATGAATATCATTTAAAAGTTCAACCTTATTCATTTTCACTGACTTTACAACATCAATGTACTGGAGTGTTTGATGATACTACATATTATAAGAACTTAACATAATATTGTAAATTGTAATTCCAAGTCTTTGGAAGACTTTACACTGATTTTAAATTGAATTAATAAATTATATTTGGATACATAACAATTTTTAAAGTAAGAAATATATATACAAATCTCTGGTAAGGAAGTGGAAACCCACTTCAGTCTTCTTGCCTGGACAATTCCAAGGACAGAGGAGCCTGGTGGGCCACAGTTCATGAGGTCACAAAGAGTCAGAGATGACTGAGCAACTAACATATATATGTACAAATATTACTCTCCAAGTATAGTTTTAAATTACCATGTTTCTTATAGAATGGAAATTAAAATATGCACATGTCATTAAGTGAGGTGTTGTTACGTTTTGTTGTTGTTCAGTCACTTAGTCATGTTCAGCTCTTTGCAACCCAATGGACAGTACCTGATCTTCACTGTCTCTTTCAGTCGTGTCTGACTCTTAGCGACCCCATGGACTGCAGCCTACCAGGCTCCTCCGTCCATGGGATTTTCCAGGCAGGAGTACTGGAGTGGGTTGCCATTGCCTTCTCCAATGCCTCTCTAGATGGGTATATTTTAAGTAAACAAAATTTGCTTTATTTTTTTATAAAGTTGGCTCAATGCTAAAAAAAAAAACAAACAACTATATATAATGAAAAGCCTTATGAATCTTTTTTGAAAATTTTATATGAATGATACTCCAAAAAGAAAATTAAAATTTGTTTTTTGTTTCTATAAAATTACCACATTAGTATGCCTCAATACAAGAAAGCTAACAAATATTAGGTTAACTTTCTAAGCATTTTGGAAAACTCCTTAATCATTTGAACAAAAAGTTCCTTATCTAATTAAATTCTAAAATTTCTGTTTCTGACTCCTGTGTTTGGAAATATCTAAGTTGTACAAGATAGAAGTGAGATGGTGAAGACGAGTTTCACTCTGTATTCTTGCCTTAGGCCCCACAATTATCAGTGGTATGACTGACCATGGACAGGACCCTTCCAGAGCTTTAACTGTATTCCAGAGACAATGGTAGTTCTTTGTGATCTATAAATAAAACTGTGACTTTATCACAACTTGATGAGATGACTGGATGGCATCACTGACTCAATAACATGAGTCAGTCAGGAGTGCTGCAGTGCGTGGGATTGCAAAGAATTAGACATGACTTAGTGACTGAACAACAACAAAGAAGCTATCCAAGTACATTCATGAGAATTTGTTTATGAAGTTACATTTAAGCTATTCATAACTCAAACACTGAATCTGCAACCTTCACATTTCCAGCATATTTCAAAACAGACAATTAAGAATTAAAGAGGGTGCCCACTCTCACCACTACTATTCAACATAGTTTTGGAAGTTTTGGCCACAGCAATCAGAGCAGAAAATGAAATAAAAGGAATCCAGATTGGAAAAGAAGAAGTACAACTCTCACTGTTTGCAGATGACATGAGTCTCTACATAGAAAACCCTAAAGATTCCACCAGAAAATTACTAGAGCTAATTAATGAATATAGTAATGTTGCAGGATATAAAATCAACACACAGAAATCCCTTGCATTTCTATACAAAACAATGAGAAAACAGAAAGAGAAATTAAAGAAACAATTCCATTCACCATGCAATGAAAATAATAAAATAGTTAGGAATATATCTACCTAAAGAAACTATAAAACACTGGTGAAAGAAATCAAAGAGGACACAAATAGAAGGAAAAATATACCGTGTTCATGGATCGGAACAATCAATATAGTGAAAATGAGTATACTTAGAAACAATTCCATTCACCATGCAATGAAAATAATAAAATAGTTAGGAATATATCTACCTAAAGAAACTATAAAACACTGGTGAAAGAAATCAAAGAGGACACAAATAGAAGGAAAAATATACCGTGTTCATGGATCGGAACAATCAATATAGTGAAAATGAGTATACTACCCAAATCAATCTATAAATTGAATGCAATCCTTATCAAGCTACCAATGGTATTTTTCACAGAGCTAGAGCAAAAATTTCACAATTTGTATGGAAATACAAAAACCTCAAATAGCCAAAGCAGTCTTGAGAAAGATGAATGGAACTGGAGGAATTAACCTGCCTGACTTCAGGCTCTACTACACAGCCACAGTCATCAAGACAGTATGGTACTGGCAAAAAGACAGAAATATAGATAAATGAAACAAAATAGAAAGCCCAGAGATAAATCCACACAGCTATGGACACCTTATCTTCGAAAAAAGGCAAGACTATACAATGGAGAAAAGACAATCTCTTTAACAAGTGGTGCTGGGAAAACTGGTCAACCACTTGCAAAAGAATGAAACTAGAAAATTTTGTACACAAAATGAACTCAAAATGGATTAAAGATCTAAATGTAAGACCAGAAACTATAAAACTTCTAGAGGAAAACATAGGAAAAACACTCTCCAACATAAATCACAGCAGGATCCTCTATGACCCACCTCCAAAAAGATTGGAAATAAAAGCAAAAATAAACAAGTGGGACCTAATTAAAATTAAAAGCTTCTGCACAACAAAGGAAACTATAAGAAAGGTGAAAAAACAGCCTTCAGAATGGGAGAAAATAATAGCAAATGAAGCAACTGACAAAGAATTAATCTCAAAAATATACAAGCAACTCTTGCAACTCAATTCCAGAAAAATAAAGGACCCAATCAAAAGATGAGCCAAAGAACTAAACAGACATTTCTCCAAAGAAGACAGACAGATGGCTAACAAAAAAATGAAAAGATACTCAATATCACTTATTATCAGAGAAATGCAAGTCAAAACCACAATAAAGTACTATTTCACGCCAGTCAGAATGGCTGCAATCCAAAAGTCTACAAGAAATAAATGCTGGAGAGGGTGTGGAGAAAAGGGAAACCTCTTACACTGTTGGTGGGAATGTAAACTAGTACAACCACTATGGAGAACAATGTGGAGATTCCTTAAAAAACTGGAAATAGAACTGCCTTATGACCCAGCAATCCCACTGCTGGTCAAACACACCAAGGAAACCAGAATTGAAAGAGACACGTGTACCCCAATGTTCATCGCAGCACTGTTTATAATAGCCAGGATATGGAAGCAACCTAGATGTCCATCAGCAGATGAATGGATAAGAAAGCTGTGGTACATATACACAATGGAGTATTACTCAGCCATTAAAAATAATACATTTGAATCAGTTCTAATGAGGTGGATGGAACTGGAGCCTATTATACAGGTGAAGCCAGAAAGATAAATACCAATACAGTATACTAAGGCATATATATGGAATTTAGAAAGATGTTAATGATAACCCTGTATGCGCAACAGCAAAAGGGACACAGATGTATAGAACAACCTTTTGGACCCTGTAGGAGAGGGCAAGGGTGGGATGGTTTGGGAGAATGGCATTGAAACATTTATATTATCATATGTGAAATGAATCGCCAGTCCAGGTCTGATGCATGAGACAGGATGCTCAGGGCTGGTGCACCGGGATGACCCAGAAGGATGGTATGGGGAGGGATGTGGGAGGGGGGTTCAGGATGAGGAGCACATGTACACCTATGGCAGATTCATGTCAATGTTGACAAAACATTCATGTCAATATTTACAATACAATATTGTAAAGTAACTAGCCTCCAAAAAAAGACAAGAAAGAGTTAAAGAGGCAATTTGAAGCTACTACACAAATATACCTTACCTCCCTTGCTGTTTCATTAGGAACCAATGTACCTGACCAAGGACTTCATTGGTTCAGAGAGATGGTGCGTTCAGTGCAGCTGTGAGTGAGAAAGAAGTAGGCACCAGTTACTCTTTAATGATTTTCACCTTCAGATCCTTTCAAACAAATAGATGAAACAGTAAATAACCATTCACACACTTGAATTCACATTGAATTATTAAAGGCAGTTGTCACAATACTTGATAAAATCAATTTGATAATACCTAACACACAATAGCTGCTATATTTGTAAAATATTAGATTTCAAAGAGACCTAAATAGAACAAGGCCCATCCTCTCTCATCTAAAACATGGATTAAAAAATATAACAGAAAAATACACATCTTCCAGGCCACACTCTCTTTCAAAATAATCAAATGCCAAACAATTTTCAAATTGAGTATAAAAATAATGTAATTATGAACATAATACATTTTGCACAAAAATATGTATTATTTCTATGTGGTAGCTGTATATAAATAAATTTGAAGAAAAAATTTTTTAAAATATTTACACTAGAAAAATAGTCAACACCTCATCCTAGTCTCTTCATCAGAAGGAAGAAAGGGAATTTGTGTGTATGTTTGTATTCAAAGATGTAGATGTTTGTAAACACTTTCAAGTATACACATATATGATATAGCTATTTCATTTTCTGATGCTAAATATCATATCCATGATACAATACACAATGAAATTACAAAAAAAAAAGTTCCATATATTCAAGAGGAAACAGTAAAATCAGATATACATCTTTGACTAGATGGACCTTTGAGATGTGTATAAGAGACAGATGTAATTATGAACATAATACATTTTGCACAAAAATATGTATTATTTCTATGTGGTAGCTGTATATCGAAACACTTCAAAATAAATTTGAAGAAAAAATTTTTTTAAATATTTACACTAGAAAAATAGTCAACACCTCATCCTAGTCTCTTCATCAGAAGGAAGAAAGGGAATTTGTGTGTATGCTTGTATTCAAAGATTAGATGTTTGTAAACACTTTCAAGTATACACATATATGATATAGCTATTTCATTTTCTGATGTTAAATATCATATCCATGATACAATACACAATGAAATTGCAAAAAAAAAAAGTTCCATATATTCAAGAGGAAACAGTAAAATCAGATATACGTATAATTCAGGTTTAGAACTGTACAAAGACTGTACAATATCTGTTTACCAGTTATATTCATCTTTTCCTAGGAACACTTCAAGACATTTATCACAATATCTATGATAAATATGTAAACAGGGAATTATGGGATGAGAGTTTTGGAAACAGTAAAGAAAAAGAGAGAAAACTCAAGTGGAAATTCTAGAATTATAGGGAGAAAGGAGCTAATTTAGTCGAGCTGAGTACTTGTCATCTTTCATTACTGAATGTAATATATCCAGGTAATGAAAGAATGTGAGGGGCGTGATAGAATCTCCTTGTACCTATTAATAAATCTCTTGATAAGGAGACAATACTATTTCTTAGGGAGATAGTATTTATCCACAAAATCCTCTGACTGATAGCCCTGTTGTACAATTGCTTTTGATTGAAAACCTATGATTTGTGAGACAAGACTTCTTGCAAAATACTATCCAAGCTACGTGACTTACAACTGAATTACTAAACAGAGAGCATTCACAAGCTGAAATCTCCCTTCTGGGTGCACATCTCATTTAGAGATCTCACCTATCACCCTGGAGAAAAAAGGAAAAAATGAGGAAGTCATGCAGAATTTTTTTAAACATTTTCAACCTTACCAGTGTTGCTTGATTGCTTATATTCTTAAGATTATAAAAAACTGTCACTAAATTAGAATAATCAGTGGATAGGATTATTAGCAGAGAAAGCACAAGAAGGAGAAATAAATGCAATGAAGTAAATAAATATCAAATCTTCATTGTGCTGAGTGAAAATAACTTATTATATGATTATGCCAGTCTGGCACAATGAATTCCTTTATTTTCTGAAGAAAATAATATTACATTTCACACTTTATTCAATATTTGAGAGAACTTATATATAAGACCATATTTTTCCACTATTCCTCATCATTAAAATATTTTAAAAACTATTTTATCTATTTATTTGAGTTTATAGGATTATCCAGATTTTATATTTATTATTGAGTCAGTTTTCCAAGTAGTATTTTTCTAGGGATTCATCCATTTAATCTGAGATGTCCAATTTACAAAGTTCTCTAAGTGATCTATCTGATTAAACATTTGGATTTAACTGAGGCATTTTGTCTCTTCCTCTCAAGGCTTCAAAAAGAAGGCAATGAAAATAAGTAAATAAAAAACAAAAAACAAAAGCTAAGGCCAGGAAGAGAAGAATAGTGTCGAAAACCAATTTTGAAAAACTGAAAAGATAGTGGAGATGTGGTGACTGCATTAACAGAATGAGAACAGTGAAAATACAAAATTTTAATTTGAAAATATGTTTATGAAAAAAAGTCATCTACCTAGAAAACCTTGAGAAACTCAAAGATATCCAAGAATGTGTCACTGAGGTGGTTTCTGGAAACAGAGAGTTTAATCACACATCTTCTCTCCAAAATCACAAATTTGGATATTATTTCTGACTCTTTGCTCACCTCTCCAGACCCAAAAACAAATAATTTTTAAGATTTATTCTTTGGAGGAAGAGAATCTTTATAAGCCTTCACCACTAAATACAATTAACTGAAGTTGGCAGAAGGATTCAAAATGAGAAAGGAAGAAAAAACATTTTTCAACTGGCAGAAAACTGACATACTGTTTGGAACTGAACAAAAGTAAAATATATCAAAATGTGATAGAATTATAAGAAGCTATTTTTTAAAATAAATAATAGAATGTCATGAAAATATTTAATTTGGGGGACTTGCTTGGTGTAGCAGAAGCTAAGACTTCATGCTGTTAATACAGGGGGTCAAGATTCAATTCCTTCTTCTTGTTGTCATTCAGTCACTTGGTCATGTCTGGCTCTTTACAACACCATGGACACCAGGCTTCCCTGTTCTTCACCATTACCCAGAGCTTGTTCCAACTCATGTCCACTGAGTCAGTGATGTCATCCAACCATCTCATCCTCTGTCATCCCCTTCTCCTCTTGCCTGCAATCTTTACCAGCATCAGGTTCTTTTCTAATGAGTTGGCTCTTCACATCAAATGGCCAAAGTATCAGAGCTTCAACTTCAACATCATTCCTTCCAAAGAATATTCAGGACTGATCTCCGTTTGGATTGACTGGTTTGATTTCCTTGCAGTTCAAGGGATTCTTAAGAGGCTTCTCCAACATCACAGTTCAAAAGTATCAACTCTTCAGCATTCAGCCTTCCTTATGGTCCAACTTTCCCATCCATACGTGACTACTGGAAAAATCATAGCTTTGACTAGATGGACCTTTGTTGACAAAGCAATTTACGTGCTTTTTAATACGCTGTCAAGGTTGGTTATAATTTTTATTGCAAGGAGCAAGTGTCTTTTAATTTCAAGCCTGCAGTCACCACCTGAAGTGATTTTGGAGCCCAGAAAATTAAAGTCTGTCACTGTTTCCTGTTTTTTTCCTCATCTATCTGATACGAAGTGATGGAGCCAGATGCCATGTTCTTAGTTTTTTTCAATGTTAAGATTTAAGCCAGGTTTTTCACTCTTCACTTTCACCTTCATCAAGGGTATCTTATTTCCTTTTTGCTTTCTCTCATAAGGGTGGTGTCATCTGGATATCTGAGATTGATAGTTCTTCCAGAAATCTTGATTCCAGCTTGTGCTTCATCCAGCCTGACATGGCACATGATACTCTGCATATCTTAGAGAAAGAGATGGCAACCCATTCCTGTATTCTTGCCTGGGGAATCCCTTTGACAGAGGAGCCTGGCAGTCTGCAGTTCATGAGGTTTCCAAGACTCAGACATGACTGAGTGACCAACACACACACACACACACACACTGCATATAAGTTAAATAAGTAGGGTGACAATATGCAGCCTTGATGCACTCCTTTCCCAATTCAGAATCAGTCTGTTATTTCATGTGCAGTTCTAACTGTTGCTTCTTGACTAGCATGCAGGTTTCTTAGGAGGCAGGTAAGGTGGTTTGGTATCCCCATCTCTTTAAGTATTCTCCACAGTTTGTTGAGTTCTACACTGTCAAAGGCTTTATTGTACTCAGCGAAACAGAAATAGATGTTTATTTCTGGAATTCTCTTTCTTTTTCTATGATCCAATGGATGTTTTAAATTTGATTACTGCTCCATCTGCCTTTTCTAAATCCATCTTGAACATCTGGAAGTTCTCAGTTCATGTACTGTTGAAGACTGGCATGGAGAATTTTCAGTATGACCTTGCTAGCATGTGAAATGAATGCAATTGTGTGGCAGTTTGACCATTCTTTGGCATTGCCTTTCTTTGGGTTTGCAATGAAAAATGACTTTTTCCAGTCCTGTGGCCACTCATTGGTTTTCCAAATTTGCTTGTATATTGAGTTCAGCATATAAACAGCATCATCTTCTAGGATTTGAAATAGCTCAGCTGGAATTCCATCACTTCCACTGTTTGTTCATAGTGATGCTTCAGTTCAGTTCAGTTACTTAGTCGTGTCTGACTCTTTATGACCCCATGAATCGCAGCATACCAGGCCTCCCTCTCTATCACCAACTCCCGGAGATCACTCAGATTTATGTCCATCGAGTCAGTGATGTCATTCAGCCTTCTCATCCTCTGTCGTCCCCTTCTCCTACTGCCCCCAATCTCTCCCAACATCAAAGTCTTTTCCAATGAATCAACTCTTCACATGAGGTGGCCAAAATATTGGAGTTTCAGCTTTAGCATCATTCCTTCCAAAGCAATCCCAGGGCTGATCTTCAGAATGGACTGGTTGGATCTCCTTGCAGTCCAAGGGACTCTTGAGAATCTTCTTCAACACCACAGTTCAAAAGCATTAATTCTTAAGCGCTCAGCTTTCTTCACAGTCTAGCTCCCACATCCATACATGACTACTGGAAAAACCATAGCCTTGACTAGATGGACCTTAGTCGGCAAAGTAATGTCTCTGCTTTTGAATATGCTATCTAGGTTGGTCATAAGTTTTCTTCTAAGGAGTAAGCATCTTTTAATTTCATGGCTGCAATCATCATCTGCAGTGATTTTGGAACCCCCCAGAATAAAGTCTGACACTGTTTCCACTGTTTCCCCATCTATTTCCAATGAAGTGATGGGATCAGATGCCATGATCTTCGTTTTCTGAATGTTGAGCTTTNTGGACATAACTTTTCTTCCAAAGAGTAAGCGTCTTCTAATTTCATGGCTGCAGTCACCATCTGCAGTGATTTTGGAGCCCCAAAAAATAAAGTCTGAGACTGTTTCCACTGTTTCCCCATCTATTTCCCATGAAGTGATGGGACCAGATGCCATGATCTTCATTTTCTGAATGTTGAGCTTTAAGCCAACTTTTTCACTCTCCTCTTTCACTTTCATCAAGAGGCTTTTTAGCTCCTCTTCACTTTCTGCCATAAGGGTGGTGTCATCTGCCTATCTGAGGTTATTGATATTTCTCCCGGCAATCTTGATTCCAGCTTGTATTTCTTCCAGTCCAGCGTTTCTCATGATGCACTCTGCATATAAGTTAAATAAGCAGGGTGACAATACACAGCCTTGACGTACTCCTTTTCCTATTTGGAACCAGTCTGTTGTTCCATGTCCAGTTCTAACTGTAGTAATATATTTACTAGACTTCCCCAGTAGCTCAGCAGTAAACAATCTGCCTGTAATGCAGGAGACCAGGATTTGATCCCTGGGTTGGGTAGATCCCTTGGAGGAGGAACTGGCAACCCACTCCAGTATTCTTGCTGGGAAAATCCCATGGACAGAGGAGCCTAGAGGGCCAAAGTCCTCGGTGTCGCAAAGAGTCAGACGTGACAGAGCGATTAAGCACGAGTAATATATTTACTAATGACAATATCACTAATTTCCTTTTGATGACAATAGTTTAAGTTTTAATACTAGTAGTAAAAATATAATGGTAGCTAATGTTTTTGCATATTACTGCTTTAGGTGCTTCATACATTAAAATTCTTAAACTTAAGAGGTTAAAGCATCTGCCTCCAATGCAGGAGACCTGGGTTCGATCCCTGGGTTGGGAAGATCCCCTGGAGAAGGAAATGGCAATCCACTCCAGTATTCTTGCCTAGAGAATCCCATGGACAGAGAAGCCTAGTAGGTTACAGTCCACGGGGTCGCAAAGAATCGGACATGACTGAGTGACTTCACCTCAGGTACTATCATAACTTTCTCTTTTGTTTCAGGAAACAGCTTTATTGAAATATAATTTCTATACTACTATTTATCAGTTTTTCTTCTATTTTTATTTCTGTTCACCTGTTCCCTCTATTTCCTTCATGTTCATGTAGTTGGTGTGTTTTAACCTTACATTGTGTAAAGGTCAATTTTTTGGTTTAAAATAAATTGCAATCTTTGATAAATCAAAATCATACCACCAGTCTAAAAAGGAAAAGAAAAGCATGAGAAGGAATGAGGGCAGTGTCTAGTTGCAAAAACTGACTCCCAGCTGACAGACAAGAAAACGAGGTCCTCGGTCCCACAACCACAAGGAACTGACTCCTGCTAACAATTTGAATTTTACCTTGGGAGCAAATAAATCCCCACAGCCGCCAGGAAGGAGAGCAACTCTGCTGACACCTTGATTTCAGCCTTGTGACACTCAACAGAGGATTCAGCTGAGCGACATTTTACCTGCGCTACCAAACTACACAATTGGGAAATAATAAATTTGAATTACTTTAAGTCACTAGTGTTAGTTGCTCAGTCGTGTCTGACTCTTTGTGACCCCATGAACTGTAGCCCTCCAGGCTCCTCTGTCAACGGAATTCTCCAGGCAAGAATACTGGAGTGGGTTGTCATTCCCTTCTCCAGGGGATCCTCCCAACCCAAGGACTGAATCCAGGTCTCCTGCATTGCAGGTGGTTTCTTTACCGTCTGAGCTACCAGGGAAGTTCTTCAGTGACTAACTTTGTGTTAATTTGTTTTGGCAGAAATGGCAAATGAATACATGGTGTTCAGGAAGATTCCAAGACTATCTCTGGTTACTGTGGGAAAGTGCTCGATGATTAATCAAAGATGTGCACCATGGACACAAGGGAGAGGTGGCTTTGGGGCTTCCCTGGTGGCTCAGTGGCGAAGACTCTGCACTCCCAATGCAGGCGGCCCAGGGTTTGATCCCTGGTCGGGGAACTAGATCCCACATGCCACAACTAAGAGTTCCCATGCTGCAGCTATTAAGATCTTGGGTTCCACAAGTGAAGATCCCACATGCTGCAACTAAGACTCAGCACACCGACGAAATAAATATTTAATTTATTTAAAAGTTACCATTAAGATGAAGAGGCTTTTTTTCTGGCTCCTCAAGTTCACACATTGTAATATCTTATATGCAGAAAATGTCCATATAATTGCAGCTGGCACATATTCCTGTGGTGGAGCCTGGCTCTCCTATCAATAGCTGGCAGCACAGCCAGGAGAAAGTCACCACATCCCTCAGGAGGTCCAAGGAGAACGGGAGGAGAACATGGTCATGAGAGGCACATGATTCTTCCCGCACTAGTTCTTTAAAAAAATATGTTCATTTAATTTTTCGCAGCACTGGGTCTTCGTTGCTGTGTGTGGGCTACTCTTCATTGCAGTACACCAGCTTCTCATTGCAGTGACTTCTCTTGTTGCAGAGCACAGGCTCTAGGCGCTCGGGCTTCAGTAGTTATGGCACCTGGGCTCAGATGCTCCATGGCACATGAAATCTTCCCAGACCGGAGCTCAAACCTGTGTCC
This sequence comes from Cephalophus harveyi, assembly GCA_006410635.1. NCBI lineage: Eukaryota > Metazoa > Chordata > Mammalia > Artiodactyla > Bovidae > Cephalophus > Cephalophus harveyi. The sequence goes on along the minus strand of SJYT01000952.1, from coordinate 189,804 downwards.
CCTGCGTTGGCAGGTGGATTTCCAACCGCTAGACCACCAGGGAAGCCCCTGCACTAGTTCTTTAACCTGGGAGGAAACTGAACAAATTGAAGGAAGAAACAGAACAGGCTCTATCTTGAAAGCAGGACTTCATCTTGGGCTGGACTGTGAGCTATATGCCCAGTATCTATGGAAATGACATACCAACTGGAAAACCAGGCCCCCACTCTCCATCACCTAAAAGAATACCCTAATTATCTGTGTAACTGAATAGAATCATACATTCGATTATGCTTATTGGGGAATTACCACAAGTCTATTAATAATTGTCTACTACCTAGGCTTAAGGCATATGAATCACAAGTTAACTTTGATTGTATCTTTCTTTTTCCTTTGTTCAGACTAGTTTCAGGGAACCTTATACATTTAGGGTATATAAGGCTTTCACAAAAACTGGTCAGGGTCCTTGGCTAAGAGGAGACTCTGCCTTGGGCCCGCTGGTGTAATAAACTGCACTCCACTATCTGCATTGTCCTTCTGAGTGAGTTTGTGTCCCGGAATGCATGGCTACAATTGGCTACAACAAAATAACAGGGTTTGGTTTGGTAAATCGTTTCAAGCACACAAGAAAGTTGAAGGAATACCACAACAGTGCCCTGGCACAACTTTCACCTATATTTCAAACATTTGTATTTGTTCTCATGTTTGCTTTCTCTGTCTCGTGAACTTTGAAAAAATATAGTCACAGTGATCATGACATGTATGTTCTAAATACTTCCACTATCTCCTTAAAAAAGGAAATACATAACCCCTATGCTATAATCGGAGAAGGCAATGGCACCCCACTCCAGTACTCTTGCCTGGAAAATCCCATGGATGGAGGAGCCTGGTGGGCTGCAGTCCATGGGGTCGCCAAGAGTCAGACATGACTGAGCGACTTCCCTTTCACTTTTCACTTTCATGCATTGGAGAAGGAAATGGCAACCCACTCCAGTGTTCTTGCCTGGAGAATCCCAGGGACAGGGGAGCCTGGTAGGCTGCCGTCTATGGGGTCGCACAGAGTCGAACACGACTGACGCGACTTAGCAGCAGCAGCAGCAGCATGCTATAACCTAGGTACCACTAGATGTCTGTGTCACTTGATTTGTTAGTCAAAAAATAAAACTGTGAGTTGAAAAAAATATTTGTTATTTCTAGTTATCTCTTTGTTGTTGCTGTCCAGTCACAAGTCATGTCCAACTCTTTGCGACCCCATGAACTACAGCACACCAGGCTCCCCTGTCCTTCACTATCTCCCAGAGTTTGGTCAAACTCATGTCCATTGAGTCGATGATGCCATCCAACCATCTCATCCTCTGTCACCCCCTTCTCCTCCTGGCCTGAATCTTTCCCAGCATCAGGGTCTTTCCCAATGAGTCAGCTCTTCTCAGAGAAGGCAATGGCATCCCACTCCAGTACTCTTGCCTGGAAAATCCCATGGATGGAGGAGCCTGGTGGGCTGCAGTCCCATGGGGTTGCTAAGAGTCGGACACGACTGAGCGACTTCACTTTAACTTTTCACTTTCATGCATTGGAGAAGGAAATGGCAACCCACTCCAGTGTTCTTGCCTGGAGAATCCCAGGGACCGGGGAGCCTGTGGGCTGCCTTCTATGGGGTTGCACAGAGTCGGACACGACTGAAGCAACTTAGCAGCAGCAGCAGCAGCAGTAGCTCTTCACATCAGGTGGCCAAAGTATTGGAGCTTCAGCTTCAGCATCAGTCCTTCCAATGAATATTCAGGGTTGATTTCCTTTAGGATTGATTAGTTTGATCTCCCTGCTGTCCAAGGGTCTCCCAAGAGTCTTCTATAGCACCACAGTTCAAAAGCTCCACAGTTATCTCTAGTTCACGACTTATAGTACTACTGAAATATCTATATCATTATCTAGAATGATCATTGATAATTGAGAAGGAATTTTCTCAAATTCTCAAAGGCATTTTCCAGGTCTCACCTTTAACAACTTATTCTACTTCTCTCTAGTTATCCATAGTTAACTATACACCTAGTTACCACTATTTACTTATAGTAATAGCACATTCCTCCAAGAAAAACAAAGATTTTAGGCATAAAAGTTTTCAGTTTTGGAGTCTTAAGTAGGTTTTTAGTTGTTTATAGCTCTCTCATTACATATTTACATAGGTACCACTAATTACCTACATTTAAATAATTTCTTCCAGAAGAAATATTAATTTAAGAATATTTTCAGCATCCTGACTTTAAGTAGGTTTCTAGTTGTCTCCAGTTATTCCTAGATAGGTCGTTACCGAGGTACCACAAATTGTCTATAGTCCTAACATATTAATTCTATGAGAAATATGATTTGGGGTTCGACAAAAAGGGGTTTTCCAGCTTCCTGCCTTCACCTACTTAGTCTAGCTACAGGTAGTTATCTCTATACAAATCTCACCTAGGTGAGTTTATTTAGAGGGCTGCATCCACATTACAAAAAGCTGTCACACGACCTGAATTGTAACGGATATCCTAGGAACACCAGGATCATAACCGTTAGAGGTTTCTCTGGTTATAACTAATCCCAAGCCCAAACTGTTCATTGTAGGTGAGGTGAGTAGGGTGGAGAAGAAGAGTTCTGAAAGATGGTCCCAAACAAAGGGGGCGAGACAAGGGGAAAGAGGAGGGTGAGCAGCGGAAAGGTGGGCGCCAAGGAGGGGACTGCTGCTGCTGCTGCTAAGTCGCTTCAGTCGTGTCCGACTTTGTGCGACCCCATAGAGGGCAGCCCACCAGGCTCCCCCGACCCTGGGATTCTCCAGGCAAGAAGACTGGAGTGGGTTGCCATTTCCTTTTCCAATGCATGGAAGTGAAAAGTGAAAGTGAAGTCGCTCAGTCGTGTCCGACCCTTAGAGGAGGCAAAGAAGAAAAAGAGGCATTTAACCCAAGTCCAGGGGCTTTCTAGGTGGCTCGGCGGTAAGGAATCCGCCTGCCAATGCAGAAGACGCAGGTTCCATCCCTGGGTCGAGAAGATTCCCCCGGAGAAGGGAATGGCAACCCACGCCAGTATTCTTGCCTGGAGAATCCCATGGACAGACGAGTCTGGCGGGCTACAGTCCAGGGGGTCGCAAAGAGTCGGACACGACTGAGCGACCAAACAACAGCAACCCAGTGCACACAGCGCCCAGCCTAAGAACCCCGTGCACTTTTGCGGAGGGCCGGCAGCCCCAGACGCGGCAGCGGAGCACAGCAAAGCAGATGCTGTATCCTCCACAGTCGCGTCCAGGGCCGAAGCAAGGGCCACGTGCAGTGTACTACACTTGCCCTCTGACGTAGGTTAGTACAAATTTGGATTACTTGTTGTATTTGCAAGGAACAGGCTGGATTTCTCCCAGCAGGCACCCGCGCACACTGTGTGCTCTGCAAATTGAGCCCCGAGTTCCTGCCCCAGTACCCCCCAGGGAACGAGATGGGCTCTGCTTTTAGTGCCTTATTGCAAAAGCCCAGCAAGTAGTCTCCCACCTAATCTTTCCGTCTGAATCACTAGCCCGTTTCATGGACTTTGAGAGCGAATGGAACAGAATCACAGTCCCATCCATTAATTACCGGCTTCTCAGAGGGGAGTCGTTCTCAGAGCTCACGCGACAAGGGGGGACGGCTGTCGTCTCAGCCGGCTGGGGTTGTTGGGGCCCCAGGGTTTCTGCAGTCTCATCTCTGCGTCTCCCGCTTCGGGGGCGGGGGTTGGGGTGGGGAGGAACTAATGGCAACAAGCCTGAGCCCATCGAGGGCCAGGCAGAGAGACGTTCTCCCAACATTTCTCCCAGGCTCCCGGGACGCCACATCGAGGTCTCATTCCCAACCCCCTCTCCCGTCCCAAGTCAGCTCGCACAATCCGGAGAAGCCCCTAGTTCAGGACCGACCCAAGGCAATAGCCGGTAGTATTCAGCTCAGCCACAAGTGGGAGCTCGCGCGCCCCCACCCGCTCGCCCCCTGCCAGGACTCTCCCCACGTGCATCCCTCTACTCTATGGCCACGCCCTGTCCACGTGCATGCCCCAACGGTTACGCCCACCGCACGCGCCGTTACAGGGAGGTCCAGCGCAGAGTCCGCCGAGCCACACAGCTGGTTGGACAGCGCTAGCGACATGGACCGTGAGCCCAGAAGCCACCACGAAGACCCCAGTTACCTCAGCCTGGGAGTCGACGAGCTCCAGGAAGAACCTGGTCAGTGCCCGGAGCGGGATAGGCGCTCTGGCGAACTCGAAGGAAAGGCCCTTTCCCTGGGCGAGGCGAGGGGACGGGACGCGGCTGCGGCACGGTCGCCGTCGCCTCTCAGGTCGCGGGCCGGCGCCTCCCGCCGCCCCGCACACTCGGCGCTCCGACGCCCAGACTTCTTGTCTTTTTCCTTTCCAGAGACGAACCCCACCGAGGTCTCGGGCGTCGCAACAAGTGCCGCCGTCGAGGAGGAGTCGGGATCAGAACCTGAGCCGGGAGCGGCGGCAGCAGCAACCGCAGGAGAACAGGGCCAGGCTGGGGCGGGAGCTCCTGACCCCGTGGTCGACGAGATCCAGAAGGGCGGCGGCGGCGGCGACGACGAGGAGGAGTTTCCACAGGAGCCGATGCAGGCGGACGCCGAGGATCCGCAGCCCTCGGACAGGCAGCCACGCTTCCACCGCAGCTCGTTCCGCCGGCTGAAACTGAAGCAGCTGGAGAGCGTTTTCCAGCGCAGCCAGTACCCCAATGTGTTCGCTCGGTAAGTGGCTTGCTCTGGAGGCGCCCAAATTTTTCTGCGACGTTAGGGCTCTTCTCCCGACGCCTTTGGCGCTGTCCCTTCCCCCAGAGCCTGAACTCGGTGGGGGGCTCGAGGCCCTTGGAGGCTGCCTGCCCTTGGGCTCCGGGTTTGGGGCGGTGCGGTGAGTGAGTGAGTAAATTAACTCCGGAAACGTAGGTTTCGGTGAATAACGTTTCATTGGATCGGGGTTTAGGTCAGTGGGAAGCGAGTGAGACCCCGTTGTGCAAACGCAGGATTGAATCTTGCCTTTATTTAAAATTTTAGATAATTTGGTGGTCGTACAATTTTGCGCGTTTAGTCTTTAAATATTTATTTGGTTTCACCTGGTCTTGGTGGCGGCATGCGCGATCTTTAGTTTCGGCCTGTGGGATCTAGCTCCCTGACCAGGGATTGAACTGCTCCCCCTGCCTGGGGAGCGAGAAGTCTTAGCCACTGGTACACCAGGGAAGTCTCTGTGCATTTAATCTTTATTCTTAAATAGTGCATTAAAAACGCTTAATATTGAATACTGAGTTGTTCAGCACTCCCATCAATTTTGCGCACAAAGGAAAATTCTCCCTAAAGAGACCCTGGAACTATGTTCCCTGGGCATTTGGGAGAATACATATTTTAAAACAAGCATGAAATGTACATCTTATATCTAACTTGGTCCACAACTCCAAATACTGAATATTTTCCATTTTCTCCCCTTAGGAAGGAGCTTGTGTTTCCAATCGATGGGAGCGAAACCAAAGTGCAGTTCAGCAAGCCTGAAAACAACAATTTGTGAGGGCAGCAATTATAAAACCTGCTTCAAGTCTTGGACACTTTTGTCCTAGACATTCTCAAGTTTGTTTTTTCTTTTTTTGATGCCTTTTCCATGGTTAGCAAATAAGTTTTGAACTTTGGGGGCTTTGGCAAGTGGAAATGGGATAAGTAAACACCAGTTTATGGAAATTGCCAATTATCAGAAGTAATGTGATTTCCTAAAAGAGCAAGAAAAGGAAATCACTGTTGTTCCTATTTCCTGTGAAAAATTAAACATAATAAAGTTCAGTTTCCTTTATTGAACTGATATCCTTTTATTATTTATCCTTTTATTCCTGGTATCCTTTATTGAGCACTTTGTGGGGTCATGTTGGGGCTGGATCTGATCTGGGAAGTGCACATTAATGCATTAAGGATCTAGGTTATGAGAGGGTTAAACTCTATTACATAAAATACCAAAAAGTTCTTAGCTAAATGAGTGAATTTATAAATATTCAGGCACTGGAGTTAGGGAATAATTCACATACGCTATATGAGTAAGGGTCTGTTTAGTTAGGCTGAGACTGATATGGGGAGACAGCTTAAAAGTCCAAGTGCAGGGGACTCCTGCCATTGTTTTTAGTCTTCAGTAAAGCAGTGTAGAAAGCGACAGCACTACATTTTTTAAAAAAATATTTATTTGGTTGTACCAGGTCTTAGTTGGGGGTATGTGGGACCTAGTTCCCTAACCAGGGATTGAACCCAGGTCCCAGCATTGGGAGTGGGGAGTCTTAGCCACTGGACCACCAGGGAAGTCCTAGCCCTACCACTTAATGTTGGTATGCTATGATGTGTCAGCCCGAAATCGTTGCTAAAATAGTGACATTATGGTAGAGGGTAGGAGCAAGGTGTACAAACTGGAAATTTGTCTAAAAATTGAAACAGTTTTGAATAAAGTGGCACTGAGCTAAGAGTGAACAGTTTAAGAGAATTGCATACAGTCAAACCATACACCTGGTGGATGGGGCTCAAATTGAACTTTATGAGTGAATATCCTCTTGAGGACTTTCTAACATCAAAAGATATATTTTTGATGGTATTATTTTAAAGAGGTGGGTTTTGTGGAATCTGGGGTGGGGTGGGGTGGGGAGCATTCAGTTCAGGCCAGATTCTTTACCTGTGTTCACTTGAAATACTTTTTGTTTGCTCAGGAAGTGATGACTGATTTGTAGGTCATGAGATTACCATTTGAGACTGTAGAAAACCATAGGCTGTATTAAGAGAGTATTTATCCAAAAATCCCAGATGAGTTTATTAGCTTTGCTTCATGGTGCCTATGTGAGTACAGTGATTGATACAGGCTGCCAGACTGGTGGTGGTGAGTTGTAGTAAACTTGGAACCAAGGTAAGCTAAATTTTCCTCACCTCTGTAGGCTGAAATATCAAGGCAGTGTCCAGGGTGTCAGCAATTCTTATGTCCCAGTAAGACAAGCCACAAGCCCCCCTGGGCCCTCCATAACCAGGCCTGCCTTGTCTTGAGGGAAACCTGTTTAAAAATCCAGCTTGCTCATATTGAATATCTACTTCAGACAGAAGGAACTTTTTTAAAATTTTTTTTCCTTTTTAAAAAAAATTATAATTGGAGGCTAATTACTTTACAATATTGTAGTGGTTTTTGCCATACATCAACACGAATCAGTCATGGGCACACATGTGTTTCACATCCAGAACCCCCCTCCCACCTCCCCCCCCCTCCCGCCCCTCTGGGTCATCCCTGGCGTGAATTCCCTCGTGATGCCACAGCAGAAAAGGGCCTCATCTCGCCTGCAGGGGAAAATCTTGCTTCTCTCGAATTGTGGCAGGTTCCTTTCGAGTGACGATGGGTGCCTCAGGGACCCGCTGGCGTGGCCTCTGGAAAGACCAGTCTCCTAATGAGTTGCGAGGGCCACTTGGGATTCCTGTCCAGTCAGTGTTGGGTCCTAGGTACTCGTCTGGAATTGCAGCCAGAACCTGAGATTTCCTATCCCTGTCTCTTATACACATCTCCCCAGGGTCCTCCCAGTGTACCAGCCCTGAGCACCCTGTCTCATGCACTTCACATATGATAATATACATGTTTCAACGCTACCCTCTCAAATCATCCCACCCTCTCCTTCTCCCACAGAGTCCAAAAGACTGTTCTTTACATATGTGTCTCTTTTGCTATCTTGCATATAGGGTCATCGTTACCATCTTTCTAAAATCCGTATGTGAGTTAGTATACCATATTGGTGTTTTTCTTTCTGACTTACTTCACTCTGTATAATAGGCTCCAGTTTCATCCACCTCATTAGAACTGATTCAAATGTATTCTATTTAATGGCTGAGTAATACTCCATTGTGTATATATACCACAGCTTTCTTATCCATTCATCTGCTGATGGACATCTAGGTTGCTTCCATGTACTGGCTATTGTAAACAGTGCTGTGATGAATATTGGGGTACATGTGTCTCTTTCAATTCTGGTTTCCTCAGTGTATATGCCCAGCAGTGGGATTGCTGAGTCATAAGGCAGTTCTATTTCCAGTTTTTTAAGGAATCTCCACCCTGTTCTTCGTAGTGGCTGTACTACTTTACATTCCCACCAACAGTGTAGGAGTGTTCTTTTTTCTCCACACCCTCTCCAGCATTTATTGTTTGTAGACTTTTGGATTGCAGCCATTCTGACTGGCGTGAAATAGTACCTCATTGTGCTTTTGATTTGCATTTCTCTGATAATGAGTGATGTTGAGCATCTTCTCATGTGTTTGTTAGCCATCTGTATGTCTCCTTTGGAGAAATGTCTTTTTAGTTCTTTGGCCCATTTTTTGATTGGGTCATTTATTTTTCTGGAATTGAGCTGCAGGAGCTGCTTGTATATTTTTGAGATTAATTCTTTGTCAGTTGTTTCATTTGCTATCATTTTTCTCCCATTCTGAAGGCTGTCTTGTCACCTTGCTTATAGTTTCCTTCATTGTGCAAAAACTTTTAAGTTTAATTAGGTCCCATTTGTTTATTTTTGCTTTTATTTCCATTACTCTGGAAGGTGGGTCATAGAGGATCCTGCTGTGATTTATGTGGGAAAGTGTTTTGCCTATGTTCTACTCTAGGAGTTTTATAGTTTCTGGTCTTACATTTAGATCTTTAATCCATTGTGAGTTTATTTTCATGTATGGTGTTAGAAAGTGTTCTAGTTTCATTCTTTTACAAGTGAAAGGAACTTTTAGTATGCTCAGCTTCCCCCACACCTAGGGTGACTCTATCCCTGGAAAGTAGGGGGTAGAGGCAGTTGGACCACTGAGGATCCACTGTCAAGATACATTTCTCCACCCTGTACCAGACATAGCATTAACAGAAGGGACTGGGTGCAATCTATCAGCTGGACTAGCATCTAAGAACTGGAAAAACCACTAATGAGTGTTCAGAGTGGGAGGAAAAAGTGGAAGGCAAAAGTGGAAGCAAAAATGGAAGCCAAAAGATATCTGGTTATCAGGAAGCTTGGCACTTAGCACTCACTAAGGGTAAACTGAAGGGAACGGGGCTGTGGTGGAAACTTTCCTAAGATATTTTATCAATAAAGAAACAGCTTCTTAATGGCTGAGTAATACTCCATTGTGTATATGTACCACAGCTTTCTTATCCATTCATCTGCTGATGGACATCTAGGTTGTTTCCATGTCCTGGCTATTATAAACAGTGCTGCAATGAACATTGGGGTACATGTGTCTCTTTCAATTCTGGTTTCCTCGGTGTGTATGCCCAGCAGTGGGATTGCTGGGTCATAAGGCAGTTCTATTTGCAATTTTTTAAGGAATCTCCACACTGCTCTCCATAGTGGCTGTACTAGTTTGCATTCCCACCAACAGTGTGAGAGGGTTCCCTTTTCTCCACACCAAAAAAAAAAAAAAACAGCTTCTCCTAGTGGGCAGCGGGAAGAGTGGCAGCAGTCAGGCTACTTGGCCTCGTGAAGGCTCTTGGCGCACCGCAGCCCTCAGGCTCCCAGCTCTTGCCTGCCCCGCTGCCACGATGCCCACGAGGTAGGTCAGCTCCACAGAGAGGGCAGCGAAGGAGGAGCCCCAGAGGAGACTGGCGAGGTTGTCAGCTAAACCGGCTCCTGCAAAAGTGGAAGCCAAAAAAGGCTGAGGGAAAGGATAAATCTTCAGACAAAAAAATGCAAACAAAAGGGAAAAGAGGAGCAAAGGGAAAACAGGTGGAAGTGGCCAACCAAAAGACTAAATAAGACTTACCTGCAGAAAATGGAGAGACTAAAATTGAGGCGAGCCCAACCTCTGATGAAGCAGAACAAAAAAGCCAAGTCTGATTAATATGGCATACCCAGTCTGGTCAGTGGTCCCTTCTTGTACAATCCAGAGGAATATTTTTATCAACTATTTTGTAAATGCAAGTTTTTTAGTAGCTCTGAAACATTTTTTAAAAGGAGGAAATCCCACCTCATCCCATTTTTTAAGTGTAAATGCTTTTTTTTAAAGAGGTGAAATCATTTCAGTCAGTTCAGTTCAGTTCAGTCGTTCAGTCGTGTCTGACTCTTTGTGACCCCGTGAACCGCAGCATGCCAGGCCTCCCTGTCCATCACCAACTCTCAGAGTCCACCCAAACCCATGTCCATCGAGTCAGTGATGTCATCCAACTATCTCATCCTCTGTCATCCCCTTCTCCTCCTGCCCTCAATCTTTCCCAGCATCAGGGTCTTTTCAAATGAGTCAGCTCTTCGCATCAGGTGGCCAAAGTATTGGAGTTTCAGCTTCAACATCAGTCCTTCCAATGAATACCCAGGACTGATCTCCTTTAGGATGGACTGGCTGGATCTCCCTGCAGTCCAGGGGACTCTCAAGAGTCTTCTCCAACACCACAGTTCAAAACCATCAATTCTTTGGCGCTCAGGTTTCTTTATAGTCCGACTCTCACATCCATACATGACATTTGCTCATTGTTTATTTTTTGGTACAACCAGAAAATAGTGGGATATTGGATATGGGAGGCTTTGATTGTCTTGGGTGTCAGCTTAACATTCCATACATGGGGGTAGCTTTTATATCCTATAATACAAAAGCATATTAAATGGCAATTTGGAGTCAGCTGTGCGTTTAATGTCTTGAAAACTTTACTTCTCCTCCCGTATTGTTTGGGTAGAATTATTTCCTACAGCAAACTACTCCTTGATCTTGGCTCTCCTGGTCAGAATTTTGTGCCCTCTGTAATATCTACCGTTCAGGTTTCCTAGTGACTTGGTTAATGTGCTGTGAACGATTGACAGTTTGAGTATGTAGTGTATACGATATTAAATTGTGAATCAGTGGGATGTATGATGTAACAATATCAATATTTGAAGATAATTGGTACTTGATATCCTGTTAAGGAAAATTTGCTCCAAATTTTAAGCTAGAAAGTCACTGGAATAACTGTTAAGAATCACAATTACATGATTTTTTCAATTTCTGGTATGTATGTGAAGAATTGTGTACTAACTGAAATGTCTGTGTAGTGATCCTCAAAACAACCAATAAAAACTCAATTATAAAAGAAGAAAAAAACAGTGACATGTTGTGTGGGGGGGAGTGGTTATTATGACATAAATTGCTCAATATAGTAAACCAATCCCTATTTTCCTCTCTAATTGAAGGTTTGGTTTGAGAATATGAGGGTCAAGGGGAGGAGACGTCAGAGGGCATTAATGTTCAGAAATATGCCTCCCCCGCCGGGCCCCTTGTGGGCATAATCTCAGATGGGCCCTGTAATCCCATCCTTGTTCTGGAGCCTGATTGGAGAAGGGTTCTTCTGGAGCCACTGTCATGCAGGCGGCCTGTGCCATCCATGCCTCCTCTGCCCTTGCGTCCCTCTGGCCAGGCCGAAGTTGGCCCAGAATCATCCCCTGTCACCTGCAACCATGACTTAGTCCCTCATGACTAAGATATGGTCTCTATGACAGTTTTTCTGAAATATTTTTCTGCCAGGATCCCATTATACACAGCACAGTACCAAGACCACTTTACCAAATGCCTGTTAAATGAGTTGAATAAATGCAAAAAGTCAGTGCCTCTCTTTTAAAGTAGGGCACATTTTTGTATTTTTCAATAAAGAGGTGAATTCTTAGCATCTTTGTTTTTGTGTGTCAAATGGGGTTAAGTGTGAACAGATGGGAATTTCTAACGGAATGTCATTCACACAGAATGGCAAGGAGGCCTTCTATCAGGAGGTGCCATTCCTCAGTCATTGGCAGTGGGCCTGTGTGCATGATAAAAGTTTTCCAAGTACCCAAGGTATGTTTATACTGACTTATACCTTTTTTTTTCCTCCACCTTCCATTATCCCATCCTCACCCTCACCCTTTGGTATTGCATGCACATGCAAGATGGGGTGGGATGAGTCCCCAATGAGAGAACAGTGTATTTCCAGGCAGAGTAGAGTCCACCCATGGTAATTTTTTTTTTTTTTCACCCATGGTAATTTAAACATTCAGCCCAATGCTGGACACAAGGGAAGCTTCCTAACAGGCTACATTACAGGGATTCATGGGAAAGTGGCAGCCGAGCATTCATCCCACATGCTCCAAATTCTGTTCACTGTCCTCTCTGGGGAGAAGATGGGGGAATGGGAGTCCTGCCACACAACTTTTGCTGCTTCAAAGGCAACACAGAGGAGACCCCATAAGGACAGTGAGGCATATTGCACCTTCCTCAAAAGCAATCACACCGTCAAATGTATTATCTTCCTTGAGAGAACCTTGATTCCTGCTAATTCAACACAAAATGGATTATTTTGGTTTAGTGCTGTGCAAAGCAAGAAGAGCGACTTCCCGAGTAGCGTCCTCAGGCCCACTTTTTAAAAAGCATTAAGTTCTCAGTACAACTTTGGCTCAGAGCAGTGCAAGGCTTCTTTAATGTTCAGTTCAGTTCAGTTTAGTCGCTCAGTCATGTCTGACTCTTTGCGACCCCATGGACTGCCTCACGCCAGGCTTCCCTGTCCATCAGCAGCTCTCAGAGCTTGCTCAAACTCACGTCCATCGAGTCAGTGTTGCCATAAAACCATCTCATCCTCAGGACTGATTTCCTTTAGGATTGACTGGTTTGATCTCCTTGCAGTCCAAGGGACTCTCAAGAGTCTTCTCCAACACCACAGTTCAAAAGCATCAATTCTTTAAGGTGGTTTCTGTTAAATGTGTTTAATTGTGAACACTGAGGTCCTACTGTGAAGTGATTGCTGAGATAAAGTGCTTTGATTACATTGGAATTTCCTCTCACAAGGGTTCATCCCAGACCAGTTTCACAGCTCGGATGCTCCCAGTGGAAAGAGAGGCTCTGTTTTTTGGGGAAAAGCATGTGCTTTAGGCTGTGGTTCCACTACTTTCACTCCTCTCTTCTCTCCCTTTGCACTTGTGGCTGTGTGTCAGACATCAGCACCATGGTTGTGTGTGATGTGGGCCTTCTGCACAGAGAGGAGGGGAGTGCACCCTGAGGCCCAGCCTCTGTTGGGAGAGAGGAACAACTGGGCCCCAGTGTGCGCACGTTGCCATCCTCATCAGATGTTTTTGAAAACAGAATTTCTCATTTCTGAGTATTGACCCCTGACCTTCTTTTTAAACATCAGATTCCTCAAACTTCAAAAATAATACTACACCATCGTGTACAAACAAAAGCCACCGGACACTATCAGACCGAAATCTGAACCCAGCTGGTCTTTGTTGACAGTTGAGCAGGTGGCTTTGCCATACAGAGACCAGAAGTCAGACAGTATTCAGCACAGATTCTGCAGTTAACACACATACCTAGTCTGACACACTTGGAAAGACTCAGACTACCTGGAAGAATAGCCGATACCCTTCTCCATAACTGACGGGTTTTAAAAAGACAAATATACTATTTTTAATGCATCTCTACTTCTTCTTGGTTCCAGAAGAATTAAGGCAGGATGGCGAGATGAAGCAGAGGAAATATGCAAAATATTGCTACAGAGAGTAATTTCCCCTCAGTCTAAGGTCTAAAATGGACAGGTCTTTCAAAATGAGTCCTACAAAAAAGCATTTCTCTTAATGTGTACTTCAAATACCACAAATAATTAAATAACTTAATTCTTTTAATATAAGGAAATTCACACTGATTTGTAAAAAACAGTCTTTAACACTGCTGCTGCTGCTGTGTCGCTTCAGTCGTGTCCGACTCTGTGCGACCCCATAGACGGCAGCCCACCAGGCTCCCCCATCCCTGGGATTCTCCAGGCAAGAACACTGGAGTGGGTTGCCATTTCCTTCTCCAATGCATGAAGGTGAAAAGTGAAAATGAAGTCGCTCGGTCGTGTCCGACTCTTGGCGACCCCATGGACTGCAGCCCACCAGGCTCCTCCATCCACGGGATTTGCCAGGCAAGAGTACTGGAGTGGGGTGCCATTGCCCTCTCCGGTCTTTAACACTGGCTACCATCAAATAGGTTTACTCATGATCAGTGGTCTTTCTTGAGGTTACTTTTGGCTGAAAAGCTATAAACAATCTCGGAAAGACAGGAGTAGTTAGAGCATCTTACAATAATCTAAATATTACTCAAAAAAAAACTTTATATCTTGCTTTCTAAAGCTTCTAAAGTTGTTTCACATCCAATAATACGTCTCCTTTGAGACAGCTGTGAACAGTGATTTTTTAAATAAAGAGTTACCTTAAATGTATACAAAGAAGGGGAATGGAGTTTGTTCTGAGGTGTTTTGTGTTTTTTTAAGAATAGAAGTATACTTACTTGAGTTCTGATCATGGGGTGTTAGGCTTATAATTGGGCAGCTCTGAGCACATAAACTGTTCTAAACCAAACTGAGTGACATACCAGCAAAGAACAGATTAAGGGTTGTATCCTCCCCCAGCATCCTAGCTTCCCAGGTGGCTCAGTGGTAAAGAATCCACCTGCCAACGCAGGAGATGCGGGTTCAATCTCTGGGTGGGGAAGATCCCCTGGAGAAGGAAATAGCAACCCATTCCAGTATTGTGGCCTGGAGAATCCCATGGACAGAGGAGCCTGGCAGGCTACAGTCCATGAGGTCACAAAGAGTCAGACGCTACTGAACAACGGAGCACATACACGGAAGTACTGTTTTACCAGGCAATCATTTGGTGCTGACGTCATCCCTGTAGGAAATGTTGGAATCTTGGAAGTGGAGCTAAAATAGAGTTCTTCACTGGATTTCCAGACTGGTAAGCCCAGTTGGTCTTATTTGACTTCATGTAGCCCACGACATGGACTGGGGTTTTGAAAACCTTGAGTGGACACCTCAGGAGTCAGTTACTATGATAACATAACCCTCATTACATAACCTTCATCCTAAGAATGCTGCCTGACATTACTTTCACTTTGGGATTCATTGGAGACTTTCCTTACACTTCCTTCTGTTAAACCAAAGCACTAGGGTGTCCCAGTGAGGCAAGTGTCCTTGCCTCAGCCAGGTTGTTTTCTTTTTCTTTTTTAATATGTATTTAATTTTAATTGATTGATGATTGTTTTACAGTATTGGTTTGATTTCTGTCATACATCAACATGAATGAAAGCCAGGTTGTTTTTAAGAGAAATTTTTAAATAATTTTATTTATTTGGCTCTGCTGGGTCTTCACCGCTATGTAAGCTTTGCTCTAGTTGTGTCAAGTGGGGGCTACTCTGGTCGTGGTGTGCAGGCTTCTCATTGTGGTGGCTTCTCTTGTTGGGGAGCACAGGGTCTAGAGCTCATGGGCTTCAGTAGTTGCGGCTTGTGACCTCACTAGTTGTGGCGCACAGGCTTAGTTGCCCTGCATCAGCCAGGTCGTTTTTCTCAAAAAGCGTATTCTCATTTTCCTTTGTGTAACCCTCACACGAGATTTCTTCATTTCAGGTATAACTGATTCATTTTGCTGTACACCTGAAACTATCACAGCATTGTTAATCAACTATACTCCAATATAAATAAGAAATTTAAAGCAAAAAGATATCTTCATTTGACAAGTGAGACAAATATTCCCAGAGCCCTTCAGTAATAATCCATCACAGAGAACCAGTCCCATTGGATCCTGTGGCTCTTCCAAGCAAAGTATCTTTGTCTTCTGTACCCAGCTTAAAGGTAGAAACCCTGATGGTCTCCACACTGCAAGGGTCATCAGTTCATACTCTTAATTTTACAGATTTGGGACACAGGCCCAGAGCAGTGGAGTGGCTGGCCCAAGAAAGCACAGAGTTCATTCCAGAGAAGGCCAGCCTCTCGGTGGCCATGCTGTCTGCTGGGCCTTGTATCATCCAGTATGACCAGTACCCCACTCAAAGCTCCCACCAAAGCCTGATCACTGAGTCATTTTACCTCTAAGAAAAGTAATCAACCTCCCCTGCAGAGGCATTCAGCCTCCTGGTGTCCACAGTTTCAGGTCCTGAGAAGGATGCAATTTGTACCCTCCTCACAAAAGCCCAAGTGTGCTTCCACTACAACAGCCCTCATTTCTTGCAATCTCCTTGCAAAGCCACGTCTGCCAACCAGCGGCATGATGCATGAGCAAGAGCCAGCCCTGAGCTTATGCTGAATTAGCTTTTTTAGGAAAGTAATATTAATATAACAGCGTGGAAACTGTCATTGTTGTTGTTTAGTTGCTCCTTCCTCTGTCCGAGGTTTCCCAGACAGGAATACTGGAGTGGGTTGCCATTTCCCTTCTCCAGGGGATCTTCCCCACCCAGGGATCGAACCTGAGTCTCCTGCCTTGGCAGGTGGATTCTTTACCACTGAACCAGTGCCCCGAAACTATCACTAGGGAATTAATATTCATTTTGAAATTGATAATTTATGGTTTGTCTTGATCAGTGTCACACTTGCTCCTTCTCAGACATCAGCATGAAGCTATGGGGCAGGGACATTTGGTGCAATGGTGTAAACATAACATTCAACTGCAATGAGCTATATCCACATACCCACCCCCCACCATCACCACACAAAGGGTAGGTCTGCAGGTAAATGTCTAATATTTACATGCCAATCTTTTATTATTTTAAAAATTAATTTATAAATTTATTTTTGACTGTGCTGGGTCTTCATTGCCATGCAGGGCTTTCTCTAGTTGCGAGGAGTCAGGGCTACTCTCTAGTTGCAATGTGTGGGCTTCTCTGCGGTGGCTTCTCTTGTTGCGGAGCACAGGCTCTAAGGCCTGAGGCTCTTGGGCTCTAGAGCACAGGCTCAATAGTTGTGGCACATGGCATGTGGGATCTTCATGTCCCCTGCATTGGCAGGCAGATTCTTTACCACTGAGCCACTAGGGAAGCCCCAACATACCAATATTTTAGACTCTAGACATACAAAACACACCTCTTACATATGCTCTCGCTTTCAAAATCAAGGGACACCAGACACTGACATGGTGGCATTCAGACATGGATACATAACTGATATGCCTAGACTGTTTGAAGCACAGGCCCCAGACAAAATTAGAGCTATTATGAGAACTGCAGCTTCTTTAGCATAACCTCCTCCTATTTCAGGCCCAAGAATCTTGATCTAGGGGGAAAAATGAGATAGGTAAGATCCAAAGAAAAGTAAGTCTCTGTCCATCTCTCCCTTGAACAAAAGACACAAAGGATGAAACAAAGGATGTGTTTTCATAGTAAGTGGAAAAGGAAGCTCCAGAGGAAAAAGAAATCTATGTCAACAGCTGGGCCCAGAGCTACTGATCTGGGTTAGGGAGCTGGGTATTGAGGCAGGCTGGCAGCTCGGCACTGCCTCTGGATAGCAGTCAGAAGGATACAAGAAGATGGCTCTGGCCAGCTGGGCTTTATAAGAGAAAAGAGAAACAGGACTCAGGTTCATGTGCATATGAGTTCCTTACATCTCCTTCCGCAGCACTCATCACAAGGTCAAGCAACAGAGCTCTTTTTAATTTATTTATTTGGCTGCCTCAGGTCTTAGTTGTGGCATGCAGGATCTTTGATTTTAGTTGCAGCATGAGGGAATCTTTAGTTGTGGCATGTGGACTCTAGTTCCTCAAACGGGTTGAACCTGGGGCCCCCTGCATTGGGAGTGAAGAGTATTAGCCACTGGACCACCAGGGAAGTCCCCAGAGCTCTTTTTTCTTTTTTTCTCCATTGCCTCAGTTCAGTTCAGTCACTCAGTCGTGTTTGACTCTTTGCAACCACATGGACTGCAGCATGCCAGACTTCCCTGTCCATCACCAACTCCTAGACCTTGCTCAAACTCATGTCCATCAAATCGGTGATGCCATCCAACCATCTCATCTTCTGTCCTCCCCTTCTCCTCCTGCCTTCACTCTTTCCCAGCATCAGGGTCTTTTCCAGTGAGTCAGTTCTTTGCATCATGTAGCCAAAGTATTGGAGTCTCAGCTTCAGTATCAGTCCTTCCAGTGAATATTCAGGGCTGATCTCCTTTACGATTGACTGGTTTGATCTCCTTGCAGTCCAAGGAACTCTCAAGAGTCTTCTCCAGCACCACAATTCGAAAGCATCAATTCTTTGGTGTTCAGACTTCTTTATGGTCCAACTCTCACATCTGTACATGACCACTGTAAAAACCATAGTTTTGAGACTATACAGACCTTTGTTGGCAAAGTGATGTCATTGCTTTTTAATATGCTGTCTAGGTTTGTCATAGGTTTCCTTTCAAGGAGCAAGCATCTTTCATGGCTGTAGTGACCATCTGCAGTAATTTGGGAGCCAAAGAAAATAAACTGTGTCACTGCTTCCATTGTTTCCCCATCTATTTGCCATGAAGTGATGGGACCAGAAGCCATCATCTTAGTTTTTTGAATGTTGTGTTTTAAGCCAGCTTTTTCACTCTCCTCTTTCACCCACATCAAGAGGCTCTTTAGTTCCTCTTCGCTTTCTGCCATTAGAGTGGTATCATCTGCATATCTGTGTGTAGTCCCTCAGTCATGTCCAGCTCTTTGCAACCACAAGGACTGTAGCCCACCAGGCTCCTCTGTCCATGGAGATTGTCCAGGCAAGAATACCAGAGTGGGTTGCCATGCCTTCCTCCAGGGAATCTTCCCAAACCAGGGATCAAACCCAGGTCTTCCACATTGCAGGCAAATTCTTTACTGCCTGAACCACCAGGGAAGCCCCTGCATATCTGAGGTTGTTGATATTTCTCCAAGCATCCTTGATTCCAGTTTGCAATTCATCCTTCTCGGGATTTCACATGATGTACTCTGCATATAAGTTAAATAAGCACAGTGACAATATACAGCCTTGACATACTCCTTTCGCAATTTTGAACCAGTCAGGTGTTCCATGTCCAATTCTAACTGTTGCTTCTTGACCTGCATACAGGTTTCTCAGGAGACAAGTAAGGTGGTCTGGTATTCCCATCTATAAGAATTTTCCACAGTTTGTTATGATCCACCCAGTCAAAGGCTTTAGTGTGATTACTGAAGCAGTGAAAATGAAGTCACTCAGTCATGTCCAACTCTTTGGCACCCCATGGGCTGTAGACTGCCAGGCTCCTCCGTCCATGCGATTTTCCAGGCAAGAATACTGAAGTGGTTTGCCATTTCCTTCTCCAAGGGATCTTCCCGACCCAGGAATTGAAGCCAGGTCTCCCACACTGCAGGCAGACTCTTTACCATCTGAGCCACCAGGGAAGCAGAAGTAGATGTTTTTCTGGAATCTCCTTGCTGTATCTATGATCCAGTGAATGTTGGCAATTTGATCTCTCATTTTTCTGCCTTTTCTAAATTCAGCTTGTACATCTGGAAGTTCTCGGTTCATATACTGCAAAAGCCTAGCTTGTAAGATTTTGAGCTGAAAGATTGAGTGCAGCACTTTAATAGCATTGACTTTTAGGATTTGAAATAGCTCAGCTGGAATTCCATCACCTAGCTCTGTTTGTAGTAATGCTTCCTAAAGCATACTTGACTTCACATTACAGGATGTCTGGCTCTACATGAATAACCACACCATTGTGGTTTATCTGGGTCATTAACATCTTTTTTGCCAAGTTCTTCTTCGCATTCTTGCCACCTCTTCTTAATCTCTTCTGCTTCTGTTAGATCCTTGGGTTTTGCTAAAGCTGAGCTGGCCAGGAGGCAGGGAAATACCCAATTCAAGCTCCTTCTAGCCTTCTTGTCTCTGCTAAAGGGAAGGGTGCGAAAGTTGAGAGGCACTTGTAAAGGTCACAGTTCGGGGATACAGGCTCACTAAAAGACTGAGATCCAATCATAGGGCTATAGACTGCTTCCCCTGCCCCCAGGCTTACCACCACATCAATAGTGCTCCTGTATAATAAAGGTGGATTACAGCTGAAAGAACTGCAAGCTCTGACTCTGTTTAAGAAGAAGCCTCTAAGGACTTCCCCAGTGGTCCAGTGGTTAAGAATCCACCTTGAAATGCAGGGGATGCAGATTTGATCCCTGGTCAGGGAACTAAGATCCCCCATGTCTCAAGGCAGCTAAGCCTGAGTGCCACAACTATTGAGCCTGAGCACCACAATAAAAAGATCCCCCATGATCCATCAAAGATCCCACCACAGCCAAATAGTAAATAAATAATTTCTTTTTTAAAAAAAAAAAAGAAGAAGCCTCTAAGGAAACGCAAAGATGACAGGGGAGATGAATAAGGATGCTAGTGGACATTTTAGCCTCTGACACCTACCACTAATAGTAAACACAGCCTAATTCCTAGCCAGATAAACACAAAAAAAAACTCACAAGAAAAAAATATCTGCCTCAGTTCTTTTATCCAATACATCATGACTGGCTTTCAATAAAAATTTACAAGCCATGCTAAAAATAAAAAGAAACATTCAAAAGAGAGAAAGCAGGCATCAGAGCCAGCAGAGATTTTTGTAATTATTGAATCTAGAACTTAAAATAACTATGATTAATATACTAAGGGTTGTAATGAAAAAAGTAGACAAGATACAAGAACAGATGAGTAATGTAAGCTGGAGATAAAAACTCTAAGAAAGAATCAAAAGGAAAAGCTAGAAATCAAAAACACTGTGACAGAAATGAAAAATATCTTTGATGGGTTTATCAAAAGACTGGATGAGGCAGGTAAAAATTAGTGAGGTAAAAGATAAAACAATAGAAACATCCCAATATGATAATGGAAATATCCCAAAATGATAAGGAAAGAGAAAAAAGAATTTAAAAAAAACAGAAAAGAATATTCAAGAACTGCAGACCATTTAAAAGGTATGGGACTTCCCTCGTAGTCCAGTGGCTAAGACTCTGCGTTCCCAATGCAGGGGGCCTGGGTTCAATCCCTGGTCAGGGAACTAGATCCCACATGCAGCAACTAAAGATTCTGCATGCCATGTCTGAGACCCATCAAAGACAAATAAATAAAAATAAATATATGTATATTTTTAAAATTTAACCTTAAAAACAAAACCCTACACACCATTTATATTAGCACCTCAAAACTGAGATACTTGTGTATAAACCTAAGAAAATATATGCAATATCTCAATATCTATATGCAGAAAACTATAAAACTCTGATGTAAGAAGTCAAAAGTAGATCTGAATAAATGAAGAGATATTCTACGTTTAGGGATAGGAAGACTTGATAATGTAAAGAAGTAAGTTCTTCCCAACTTGAGCTATAGATTGAACACAATCCCAATCAAAAGTCCAGCAAGTTACCCTGAAGAAATTGACAAACTGATTCTAAAATTTATATGTAAAGGCAGAAGACCCAGAATGGCCAAATTAATACTGAAGAAGAACAAAGCCAGAAGACTGACACTATCCAACTTCCAGATTCACTATAAATCTACTATAATCAAAATAGTGTGGCACTTCCAAATTCAGTTCAGTTCAGTTGCTCAGTCATGTCTGACTCTTTGCAACCCCATGGACTGCAGCACGCCAAGTGTCCCTGTCCATCACCAACTCCTAGAGCTTGCTCAAACTCATGTCCATCGAGTTGGTGATGCCATCCAACCATCTCATCCTCTGTCAAACCCTTCTTCTCCCGCCTTCAATCTTTCCTAGCAACAGGGTCTTTTCCAATGAGTCAATTCTTCGCATTGGTGGCCAAAGTATTAGAGTTTCAGCTTCAGCATCAGTCCTTCCAATGAATATTCAGAACTGATTTCCTTTAGGATTGACTGGTTTTATCTCCTTGCAGTCCAACGGACTCTGAAGAGTCTTCAACACCACAGTCCAAAGCATCAATTCTTCTTATTAAAAGCAATGCCTTTGATATGAAACATGTTACTTAATTGGCCTGGCCAGGGTTGGGTTTGAACAAATGATAGGTCAGATTTAAAGTTATGAATAGGTAGACAAGGTTTTGGAGAAGGAAATGGCCACCCACTCCAGTATTCTTGCCTAGAGAATCCTGTGGACAGAAGAGCCTGGTGGACTGGTATCCATAGGGTCGCATAGAGTCAGACACGACTGAAGCGACTTAGCATGCATGCATGCATTGGAGAAGGAAATGGCAACCCACTGCAGTATTCTTGCCTGGAGAATCCCAGGGACGGAGGATCCTGGTGGGCTGACGTCTATGGGGTCAGACACGACTGAAGAGACTTAGCAGCAGCAGCAGGCAAGGTTTGGGGCAGGGTGAGTTATAGATAGGGTATTAATGTGAAGTTTGAACTGTAAAAGAAGAGGGAGTAAGAGTAAAATAATGATGTGGTGTCTCATGTCTAAGGCGAAAAAATGATAAAAATAAGAATCCAGGTGTAGAAATCAATTTGGGTAGGTGTGAACGCTATGAAATCTCCCTGGAGCCAAAGATCAGTTATAAAGTCAAGGAATAAGGGGAGATCAGTAACAGTGATCTCCAGGAAAGGTAAGGGCTTGTGTTACTATGTGAAGGAAAGTGGATAATGAATTCATCTAGGCTGATCACAGTAGAGGAGGGCCACACCCAAAAAACCAAGAACTATGGAGAAGTAGGTAAAACAGAGGGAAAGCTTTAGAATGATATTCCACTCAGGGGGAGACACAGAATAAAGTCCTATTGTGAATAAGGTAAGTAAGGAAAATCCCAGTCCAATTAGTAACCAATACATCTATTTTTGTTTTACTTATCAATATTTGTTTTTCTGCCACAGGGACAGGGGCTCTGTGTACAGCAGACTTGGGTATAACATAAGTCCTCTTGGAGGAGGTCGCCATTAACCCCACCATAGAGCTGCCAGAACTTAAACAGGACTGGGAAATAGACTCATGGAAGGCACAAACAGAACCTTGTGCACCAGGACCCAGGAGAAAGAAGCAGTGACCTCACAAGAATGTCCGGGAGTCTCCAGTGGAGGCATGGGTCAATGGTGGCCTGCTGCAAGGTTGGGGGCACTGAGTGTAGCAGTACATGCACGGGATCTTTTGAAGAAGGTCACCATTATCTGAATGGTCTAGTGGTTTTGCCCACTTTCTTCAATTTCAGTCTGAATTTGGCAATAAGGAATTCATGATCTGAGCCACAGTCAGCTCCCGGTCTTGTTTTTGCTGACTGTATAGAGCTTCTCCATCTTTGGCTGCAAAGAATATGATCAATCTGATTTCAGTGTTGACCATCTGGTGATGTCCATGTGTAGAGTCTTCTCTTGTGTTGTTGGAAGAGGGTGTTTGCTATGACCAGTGTATTCTCTTGGCAAAACTCTATTAGCCTTTGCCCTGCTTCATTTTGTACTCCAAGGCCAAATTTGCCTGTTACTCCAGGTATCGCTTGACTTCCTACTTTTGCATTCCAGCCCCCTATAATGAAAAGGACATCTTTTGGGGGTGTTAGTTCTAAAAGGTCTTGTAGGTCTTCATAGAACCGTTCAACTTCAGCTTCCTCAGCATTACTGGTTGGAGCATAGACTTGGATTACCGTGATGTTGAATGGTTTCCCTTTGAAATGAACAGAGATCATTCTGTCATTTTTGACATTGCATCCAAGTACTGCATTTTGGACTCTTTTGTTGACTATGATGGCTACTCCATTTCTTCTGAGGGATTCCTGCCCGCAGTAGTAGATATAATGGTCATCTGAGTTAAATTCACCCATTCCAGTCTTAGTTCACTGATTCCTAGAATATCAATGTTCCCTCTTGCCATCTCCTGTTTGACCACTTCCAATTTGCCTTGATTCATGGACCTAACATTCCAGGTTCCTATGCAGTATTGCTCATTACACCATTAGAACTTGCTTCTATGACCAGTCACAACCACAACTGGGTGTTGTTTTTGCTTTGGCTCCATCTCTTCATTCTTTCTGGAGTTATTTCTCTACTGATCTCTAGTAGCATATTGGGCACCTACCAACCTGGGGAGTTCATCTTTCAGTGTTCTATCTTTTTGTCTTTTCATACTGTTCATGGGGTTCTCAAGGCAAGAATACTGAAATGGTTTGCCATTCCTTTCTCCAGTGGACCATATTCTCTCAGACCTCTCCACCATGACCCGCCCGTCTTGGGTGGCCCCACACGGCATGGCTTAGTTTCATTGAGTTAGACAAGCTGTGGTCCGTGTGGTCAGATTAGCTAGTTGTCTGTAATTGTTGTTTCAGTCTGTCTGCCTTCTGATGCCCTCTCTCAGCTCCTACTGTCTTACTTGGGCTTCTCTTACCTGATAGACAGAGTGTCTGATGAACTATGGACGGAAGGTCATGACATTGTAAAGGAGACAGGGATCAAGACCATCCCCAAGAAAATCAAATGCAAAAAAGCAAAATGGCTGCCTGAGGAGGCCTTACAAGTAGCTGTGAAAAGAAGGGAAGTGAAAAGCAAAGGAGAAAAGGAAAGATATACCCATTTGAATGCAGAGTTCCAAAGAATACCAAGGAGAGATAAGAAAGCCTTCCTCGGTGATCAATGCAAAGAAATAGAAGAAAACAATAGAATAGGAAAGAATAGAGATCTCTTCAAGAAAATTAGAGATCAGTTCAGTTCAGTCGCTCAGTCGTGTCCGACTCTTTGCGACCCCATGAATCGCAGCACGCCAGGCCTCCCTGTTCATTACCATCTCTCGGAGTTCACTCAGACTCACGTCCATCGAGTCAGTGATGCCGTCCAGCCATCTCATCCTCGGTCGTCCCCTTCTCCTCCTGCCCCCAATCCCTGTCTCTTATACACATCTAACAATAGAAACATCCCAATATGATAATGGAAATATCCCAAAATGATAAGGAAAGAGAAAAAAGAATTTAAAAAAAACAGAAAAGAATATTCAAGAACTGCAGACCATTTAAAAGGTATGGGACTTCCCTCGTAGTCCAGTGGCTAAGACTCTGCGTTCCCAATGCAGGGGGCCTGGGTTCAATCCCTGGTCAGGGAACTAGATCCCACATGCAGCAACTAAAGATTCTGCATGCCATGTCTGAGACCCATCAAAGACAAATAAATAAAAATAANAGCTGAGCGCCGAGGAATTGATGCTTTTGAACTGTGGTGTTGGAGAAGACTCTTGAGAGTCCCTTGGACTGCAAGGAGATCCAACCAGTCCATCCTAAAGGAGATCAGTCCTGGGTGTTCATTGGAAGGACTGATGTTGAAGCTGAAACTCCTATACTTTGGCCACCTAATGCGAAGAGCTGACTCATTTGAAAAGACCCTGATGCTGGGAAAGACTGAGGGCAGAGGAGAAGGGGATGACAAAGGATGAGATGATTGGATGGCATCACCGACTCAATGGACATGAGTTTGGGTAAACTCCAGGAGTTGGCGATGGACAGGGAGGCCTGGCATGCTGCAGTTCATGGGGTCACAAAGAGTCGGACACAACTGAGTGACTGAACTGACTGACTGACTGAGGTCCCTGTGTATGAGTGAGCTGAATTCGTCAGTCAGCTGAATTCGTTTGATGAGACTTTGGGAGAGAGCAACGTGCATGTTCTCTCATGAGGTGTCTAATAAGGTTAAGGATGGGAAGATAATCTCCAGCAAGGGGCTGGCAGTAGGGAACTGACCTAAGAGAAAAGGGAGTCCATGCGGCATAGCCCTAATGTGAGCCAAAGCCACGGGAAGTTCAGTCCATGGTCTTTGTAGTTCTAGTGTTTGCTTAGGTCCTTTTTGAGAATAGAATTTGCCTTTTCTACTTTTCCCGTTGATTGGGTTCTGTAAGGAATATGTAATTTCCAGGTTATGCCAAGGGATTGGGCTACCTGTTGAGTGATTTGGGAGATTAAAGCTGGCCCATTATTGGATTGGAGAGTGGGAGGCCAAAGCGAGTGATGATTTCTCGTATGAGAAACTGTGTTAACCTCTGAGGCAGTTTTTGATCTCATAGGAAAAGCTTTAATCCACCCTAAAAATGTGTGTACTAGAGTGAGCATGAGTTTTATTTTTCGTGTTGGAGGCATGTGAATGAAGTTAATTTGCCAGTCCTCTCCTGGAATATGACCTCGAGCCTCATTTGTTGGGAATGAGGGAATAGGCTTTAGGGCTCTCTATGGTGAGACTGAGGAGCAGATAATGCAAGAGTGAGTGATTTGTTGTAGGAGTGAAAGAAGGTGATAAGAGGTTTTAAGAGATGATAAAGAGGCTTAGTGCCTATGTGTAGGGCCTGATGAAGAATCTTTGTGGTGAGACTGGGGAAGGACATGGTGGCCCTGTTTTAGTAACCAGTCTCCTTATGGTTGTGCTCCTTCTTGTAATAATCTTGTAATAATTGTTTTTTCTTCAGGGAGGTCAAGGGGCTTTAAATTGGGGATTACTATAAGTTGAGCTGGTGATCGGAGTGAGGCTTGTTTTGCTTCTCTGTCTGCGGCATTGTTGCCCTGTGAAATGGAGCCTGAGGCCACCTGGTGACCTTGGCAATGTATGATGCCTACTTCACTTGGCATGTTAGCTGCTTTTAAAAGTTGGAGTATAAGCAGGGCATTGGTTATGGGAGAGCCTTTAGTAGATAGGAGCCCTCGTTCCCTCCAAATGGCAGCATGTGAGTGTATGATGTGGAAAGTGTATTTAGAGTCAGTGTATATATTTGCTCTCTTGTTAGCTGCGAGGGTAAGAGGTCTAGTTAGTGCAATAAGTTCTGCCTTTTGGGAAGGGGTTCCTCAGGGGAGTGGTTGGGATTCAATAATTTTGGTGTCAGAGACAGTTGCATATCCAGCTACTTTTTTTCCTTTTGATGTCATAGAGGAGCTGCCATCAATATACCAAGTAAAGTCAGGGTTATTTAAAGGGGTTGGGAAATGTGGGGAAAATGGGGCATCAGGTCTTCTAATGCCTCTTTGCAAGTATGAATTGGGGGCTCAGAAGAATTAGGGATAAGTGTGGCAGGGTTTAGAGTAGGACAGCATTCAAAGGAAAACTCAGGAGATTCAAGAAGGGTGACATGAATTAGTTGAATGCCTGAAGGAGATAGAAGGGTCATGGCTTTGTGAGAAAGTAAGTCCTTAAAGTCATCTGGTGAACGAATGACAGCCGGTTCTCCAAAAGTAAGTTTTTTACTTTCCTGAGCGAGGAGTGCAGCTGCTGCCAGAGCATGTAGGCAGGCTGGCCATCCTTGAATTGTGGTATCTAATTGCTTTGACAGATGAACAACAGGGGTGAAGGAGGGCCCTGATTTTGTCCCAAAAGTCCTGGGGCAATTTTGTTTCTCTCAGTAGTGTAGAGTATAAAGGGGAGAGAAAGGTCAGGAAGTGTTAGAGCTGGGGCTGAGAGAATGACTTGCTTAAGGTTGTTAAAGGCTGAACATATATTTGATTTTAACTCTAGGGGTTCTGAAAGATCTCCTCGGCTTGATATAGGGGTTGTGCCAAGATGGCCAAATTAGGAATCCAGAGGCGTGGATATCCAGCTAACCCCAAGAAGGACTGGATCTCTGTTTCTGATGTAGAGAGTGGTAGGGTGGATATAAGGGACTTTCTATTGGTAGTAATATATCTTTTTGTTGGTGTTAAAAGAACTCTGAGATAGGTGACCCTAGGAAGAGAGAGCTGAACCTTGATGGGAGATACTTGATAGCCTCGATCAGCTAGAAAATTAAGGAATTGTATAGTGTGTTGTTGAAAATATGTAAGCAAAGGACTACAAAGGAGGAGATCATCCACATATTGGAGGACAGTACTTGGAGTAAGGTCAAGAGAGATTAGGTCTGATGCTCGAGCTTGGCCAAAGAAATGAGGGCTATCACGAAAGCCTGTGGGAGGACTGTCCGTGTCAGCTGTTGGGAGTGATGATTGTCTCAATCGGTCCAGGTAAAGGCAAAGAGGTCTTGAGAGTCTGGTTGTAAAGGAATAGTAAAGAAGGCATCTTTGAGGTCTAAAACAGTGAAGTGGGTAGTGGAAAAGGGAATGAGAGAGAGAAGAGTATAGGAATTTGGAACTATTGGGGATGGGGGTATTTGGAACTATTGTGTATGGGGATAACGGCCGCAATGATAAGTCTCAGGTCCTGGACCAGGCAATAGGAGCCATTTGGCTTTTTGACAGGTAGGATAGGGATGTTATAGGGAGAATGAGTTGGGTGCAAGAGGCCCTGAGGTAGGAGTTTAGTGACGATAGACTTTAACCCTTGTTGATGTTTTTGGGAGATGGGGTATTGTGGTTGATTGGGGAATTTAGAGTGGTCTTTGAGATGGATATGAATTGGAGCATGGTGAGAGGCAACAGATGAGTTGTCTGTATCCCAGACTATAGTATTTATGGACAAGGAGGGCAATGGGGTGGGGGAAGAGGAGGTGGGGTTAAGAAGCAGTAGCCAGGCTAGATCAGAGGGTGGACTTGGGATAGTAATAGAGACTTTGAATTTTGAGAGACGTTCTCTCCCAAGAATAGGAGTGGGGCATTTGGGGAGTATGAGAAAAGAATGGGATAATGGGGTATCTTGAAGTGTGCAAGGTAGAGGCTCGGTTATTCAAGGTGTAGATATTAAACCATCAACCCCCATAACAGAGACCTGAGAGACCTTGGTTTTTCCAGATTAGGCAGGCATAGCAGTGTAAGTGGCCCCTGTGTCAATGAGAAAGGAGATCAGCTTACCTGCCACAGTAAGAGGTACCCGGGGCTCCGTAGAGGTAATGAGAGTTGGGGCCTGGGGCCCTGGGCATCTTCAGTCTTCAGCAGTGAGTCCGAGGAGGCTGGGCAGAGCTGGGTTGGAGGACTCCTGCTCAGGACCAGGAGGAGATGTCCAGGTCCCTGGAGGGGGATTTGGACAGTCGACCTTCCAATGTTCCTTTATGCCACAGCTGGGACATGGACCTGGAGGGGGCCTTGGCTTTAGGCATAGGCAGGCCCAGTGGCCTTCTTTGCCACATTTGAAGCAGGGCCCAGGTGGCTCCCTTTCTTTGTTGGTTGATGGAAGCTTGGAGCCATCAACCTTTTAGTCACTAGGGCAGTGGCTAAAAGGTGGTATTTGGCCTGATCTCATTGGGCCTCTTCTAGTTTTGCCTGTTCTTCCTGGTTATCGAAAATCTTAAAGGCTAAATTTAAAAGGTCTCGTTGAGGGATTTGAGGGCCTTCTTCTACCTTTTTTAGTTTCTTTAGGATATCTGGGGATGACTGGGAGATTAAATGGGTGCTGAGGACAATGGTGCCCTCTGTTGAAATGGGGTCTAATTTTGTATGTTTGTGTAGCACTTCCTCTAACCTGGCTAGAAATTGTGCTGGGTTTTCATCTAATCTTTGAGTTCTTTCCCGGAGCTTATCAAAGTTGACGGCTTTATGCCTTGCCTCTTGAAGACCCACAGTGAGGCAAGCAATCATATGATTATGGGCTGCTTGTCCAGGTCTCCCTGCCTGATAATCCCAGTTGGGATCATCTCGGGGGACAGCCATTGCCCCTACAGGCTTAGTGTCCTCTGTCCAGTGTATCTCATCAGCATGCGCCTGAGAGGCTTGCCTACGCATTCCTTCTCTTCTGGGAGAAGAGTGGAGGAAAGTATGATGTAAATATCATGCCAGGTTAAGTCATAAGACTAGGTAAGATACTTGAATTCTTTTAGATAATTATCAGGGTCTGAGGAGAAGGAGCCAAGATACTTTTCAATCTAAGATAGATCAGTGAGGGAAATGGGATATGAACCCAAATAATGCCTTCTGCTCTAGCCACTTCCCATAAAGGGAGTAATGAATTAGGGGAAGGAGTGGGGTCCTGTGGTGAAGTTTCCTGTTTTAAAGTTGTTCTGGGCCAGTATGGGAAGGGATCTAGGGAGGTTGGGGTAAAGCCTTGGGACCCTCAGGGTAGAGGTTGGGGCTGAGGTCTCAGAGCTTATCTCAGGCACAAGCTGGGGAGGGAGATTGGCAGCTGCTGTGGTGGAGGCCTGTGCTTGAGAAGGAAGGAGGGAGGAAGGGACGTAAGATGGAGGTTGTGGAACTGGATCTGGAGCAGCTGCAAGGGAATCGGGAGCGCTAGGGGTGGGCTGTGGTCAGAAGGGTTGAAGGAAGAAGAAGAAAAGTCTGAACAGGGATCAGGAGACATTGTATTAGGAGGATGTGGCCCAGAATTGGCTAAGAGTATATGAGAAGTAGAACAGGATTCACAGAGAGAGGATCAAGAGTGGAGAGCTAAGAAAACCTGAACATAAGGGATTTCTAACCACTTGCCTTTGCGGAGGCAGAAGTTATCGAGGTCTCATGGAGTATTATTTTCTGGCCATTGGGACCTGTTATCAAGTCTGTATTGTGGCCGGACAGTGTTAGAATAGTAAATAAGTCTTTTTGGTCTGATCTCCTCTTGGAAGCCCAAAGCTTTTAGGTTTCGGAGAAGGCATCCTAGAGGAGTAGGTTTTGCGGGCTGGGATTGAGAATTTCCCATTGCAGCTGAATAGGGAGGTTAGACAAGGGCGAGAGAAAGTGAGGAGAAAGGTTCCAGAGAAAAGGCATCCCCATACTCAGGACTTT
Organism: Cephalophus harveyi; assembly: GCA_006410635.1. NCBI lineage: Eukaryota > Metazoa > Chordata > Mammalia > Artiodactyla > Bovidae > Cephalophus > Cephalophus harveyi. Next base: position 159,566 of record SJYT01000952.1, on the reverse strand, counting down.
CTCAGAGAGTAACAATAGTCTGCTTTGAAATGGGTGTCCCCTATTTCAAAGTCAGACAGGGCACAAGGCCAAGGGCACGAGGGCTGTGGGGATCCTCCCGCCTAGCGCTAGGACTTGGAAATGAGGCGAGAGACACAGGATCCAAGAGAATGGGATTTCACTCACCCTTGTAACCAACGGATGCAATGTGGGCCAGTGTGTGGATGTCAGTCCAGCAAGGCAAGTGGAAAGTCCCATTCCCGAGCTCGCCTCAGTTTCTCGGCAAGGTCCAAGGGAGGGGACCACCGGAGGTGGGCTCATGAGAGGAGCCCACCCAGTTGTGTTGGATCTTCCCTCCCGGGTTTTGGCACCAGAATGTAAGGCGAGTGCAGAGAAAAAGACAGCGAGCCGGGGAGTCAGGCAAGAAAAGGGAAATTTTATTAGAGGGAAGAGAGAGAGTGACTGGCCCTTAAGGAGAACCAGCGTCCTCCCTTTCTGATGGAGTCCTTATTATACCCCACCAATGAAAAATTCTCTGAAGGGATGGTCACGTAGCCAGAGGTCTGGAATCTGGTGGTCTCCCAGCTTTGAGAAGATAGGTACCAGTGCGATAACAGGATGCCATTTGAGCAATTTGGTCAGTCTCAAGGATCACTGTGATTTATTATTTGTTTGTGAGGTCAACACAACAAGCCATCTTATCAGTGTGGACTCTATCACCTTGATTCACGGACCTAATATTCCAGGTTCCTCTGGAATATTGTTCTTTACAGCATCTGACTTTACTTCCATCACCAGTCACATCCACAACTGGGTGCTGTTTTTGCTTTGGCTCTGTCTCTTCATTCTTTCTGGAGTTATTTCTCCACTGATCTCTAGTAGCATATTGGGCACCTACTGACCTGGGGAGTTCATCTTTCAGTGTCCTCCTATCTTTTTGCCTTTTCATGCTGTTCATGGGGTTCTCAAGGCACGAATACTGAAGTGGTTTGCCAGTCCCTTTTCCAGTGGACCACGTTCTGTCAATTTAGATAAATCCCCTTTAATTTGCTTGGAACTGGAAATAAAAAAAAAAAAAACCGTGTGTGTGTTTGTGCCTTCTAAGTCACTTCAGTCGTTTCCGACTCTTTGTGACACTATAGGCTGTAGCACGCCAGGTTCCTCTGTCCATGGCATTCTCCAGGCAAGAATACTGGTGTGGGTTGCCATCCCTCCTCCAGGGGGTCTTCCTGACCCAGGGATGGAACCCAAGTCTCTTATGTCTCCTGCACTGGCAGGTGGAATCTTTACCACTAGCGCCACCTGGGAACTTATACTTACATGCATACATACATAGACGTACAATTGTTTATTTACTTACTTAGTTACACAGTACTTATTGTTCATACAGCTGTTTAGTGACACGTGTCCTGTGGCCTGTCGTCCTTCCCTTTAGGTCTTTCAAGTCAAAGATGAAAAAAGTACAGTCTCATGTAGAGGTTTTAGAAAAGGCAGAGGAACCAGAGATCAAATTGCCAACATCTGCTGGATCATGGAAAAAGCAAGAGAGTTCCAGAAAAACATCTATTTCTGCTTTATTGACTATGCCAAAGCCTTTGACTGTGTGGATCACAATAAACTGTGGAAAATTCTGAGAGAGATGGGAATACCAGACCACCTGACCTGCCTCTTGAGAAATCTGTATGCAGGTCAGGAAGCAACAGTTAGAACTGGACATGGAACAACAGACTGGTTCCAAATAGGAAAAGGAGTACGTCAAGGCTGTATA
>SJYT01000952.1:109252-148380 GCA_006410635.1 Cephalophus harveyi | reverse complement strand
ATAAGAGCTGTTTTCTTAAAGTGCTTTATTTCTGCTCTCTTTCTACAACATGAGAACTATATTTTATTGTTCCCTTGAAAGTGAAAGTGTTTGTCGCTCAGTCTTATCTGACTCTTTGTGACCCCATGGACTGTATAGCCCACCAGGCTCCTCTGTCCATGGAATTCTCCAGGCAAGACTACTAGATTGGGTTGCCATTCCCTTCTCCAGGGGATCATCCCAATCCAGGAATCGAACCTGGGTCTCCTGCATTGCAGGCAGATTCTTTACTGTCTGAGCCAGCTTATAGTGAAATAAGTTAAATTTTTTAATACAAATTCTTCTCTAACACATTTGAGTAAGATGAGCATCCAAATCATTTCAATCAGTCTTTCGTTGCCTTGAAAAAGCAAGATACCCTTTAGCCTGGGAATATTAAATCAATTTATATCAAATTATAATCAATGCAGGAAGAAATATAAGAAAAAGAAGTCTAAGAAGAGCAGAAAAGATTCCAGTGACTCAAGTTCTAAAGAGTCCCAAGAAGAGTTTCTAGAGAATCCCTGGAAGGATCGATCAAGTAGGTTCTTCTGATAGAGTTTGACTTCAGAACAGATAAAACACTGAATTAACTGATTAGTCGAAATGTGAATATGTTTCTGAATATCTTTCCTGCAGAGCCTGAAGAACCCTCAGATTTGATTGGCCCAGAGGCTCCCAAAACACTTGCCTCTCAAGATGATAAACCTCTGAAGTAAGTAAGAGCATGTTTATAATCTCTAAAGTGCCTTCCCAAAAGTATGGCCCTAACTTAATCTTCCAAGTATATCTTGCACTGCTCCCTTATTTAGACCCAAAGTTTCTGTGCACTTTCACCTTACTTCTTCCTCTAACACGCCTTCCCTTCTTTCCCCAGTCCTGGTTTCTTCACTAACCCCAATTCCTTCCTGTTAAAATCCTTAACATTTCCCAAAGCCCTTTTCCAAAGGAGGGGCATGTGCTGATTCCCAATACCTTCCCTCCACGGGTAGGTGTGATTCCTACCCCTCTTTAATTCTTTAGTACTCACAGCATTTTCTTTTGTGTATTGTAATATATATTCTACATTGTATTAGTGTTATATCCTTATTAATATATAAATTCCACAAGAACAGAGATTATTTTTACTAATTCTTACATGATAGTATACATGTTTCAATGCCATTCTCCCAAATCATCCCGCCCTCTCCCTCTCCCACAGAGTCCAAAAGTCCGTTCTATATATCTGTGTCTCTTTTGCTGTCTCGCATACAGGGTCATCATTGCCATCTTTTTAAATTCCATATATATGTGTCAGTATACTGTATTGGTGTTTTTCTTTCTGGCTTACTTCACTCTGTATAATAGGTTCCAGTTTCAATAGATACAAAGAATTTAGTGAATTGAATGAAGGGGTGGTAGTTTCTGTTTTTTGTTTAAAATTTTTTTTTCTTCAAGTGTACTAGGTCTTAGTTGTGGCATTTGGGGTTTAGTTCCCTGATCAGGGATCGAACCCAGGCTCCCTGCACTGGGAACGTGGAGTCTTAGCTACTGGACCACCATGGAAGTCCCAGGATGGTAGTTTTCAAAGTCCCCTTGAATGAAAGTTAATAGAGAACTGTTACTGTATAGCATTATTATTCCCTGTAAGTCTAAAAAATATGTTAATTTGAGATATATTATTTCTCTTCTTTGTATTTAAAGGGAAAAGGAATTCACTGGAGGCAGAAGCAATAAAGACAACAGCTGTAGGGAAAATTGATCCATAATTGTAAACCATGAATACATGCTCACTAACATCAGTCCTTTTATTTTTCCAAAGTATCTCTGCATTTCTGGGTTAGTAATATAGGTCACAGTGCAGTGTTCCTAATTAAATTAAGGCAATTTACATTAGGCTTCCCAGCATGCTGCCCCAAAACTGTTATTCCTACTGTTTTCTGAGAGAAATGTTTTTTGTGCTTTCTTTTATAATGAACCTTTTCTTAATTCTGTATTACTTTGTAGCTATGGCCATGCTCTGTTACCCGGTGAAGGTGCAGCTATGGCTGAATATGTAAAAGCTGGAAAACGTATCCCACGAAGAGGTGAAATTGGCTTGACAAGTGAAGAAATTGCATCATTTGAATGTTCAGGTTATGTAATGAGTGGTAGCAGGTATGTTCTTGGCAATGAGGTCAGTTGCCTTTATGACTACCAAAATTATATTTCAGTGATAGATTTCATTAAGTGCCCATTTCTAATGAAAAGTAGAGTATAAATGTTGGTTTTTTATTGGTTTTATTGGTATAAATATAGTTGTCTAAAATTCCAAGTAGGTATGCAACTCAATTGTATCTCCAGCTTCAAAGAATTAGTCTTTCCAGTGTCGTTTTCTCATTTATAGTTTGATACAGATAGTTTATCTTCTGGGGGAGATAGTTAAATTTGGTTACTTATCAGTGCCCCATGAGCAATGTGGCATTCTGGTAGTTAAGAAAGCATTTTCATAAGACAGTAAAAGTTTCTGAGTTTGCCTGTAGTTCTCTGTGGATAACGTGGACTCTCTAGTCCTCTGGGCACTGAGAAGGAAGAGTGAAAAAGGATATGACAGAGGTCAGTTTCAGCATGAGAAAAGGAATATAAAATGGGGAAGAAAAAATACCAGGAAGAACAAGGAGAGTGAACTAATAGGGTTTCAATACCAAGATCAAACTGAATTTTAAAACTTCATACTTTTAAAAGTGGGCAAATATTTGCAGGACCCCGGAAGCATCTTCAGAATCTTGGAATTCTGAGGACTGACATTTGAAAACATTATATCTAAGAACCAATAAGACAAGAAAAAGAAATGAGAGGCACAAGAATTGAAACAAAGGATGTAACACTGTCACTTTTTGTGAATAATAGAAAATCCTAAGGAATCCTCAGATGAATTATAAATAACAGGAATGTTTAACAAATGGTTAGATATAAAGTTAAGACACAAATATCAATTGCATTTCTGTGTACCAGCAACAAACAACTAGAAAATATAATTAAATGAAAGGAAAACATTTATAACAGTATCAGCAGAGAATATGAAGGACTTAGGAGTAAATCTTAACAAAAGAAGTCTAAGATCTTTACAGGCAAAACTATAAAACACTGAGAGATTTAGGAAGACCTAAATAAATGGAGAGATACCATGTTCATGAATAGGAAGGCAATGCTGTAGAGTTACCAGTTCTTGCAAAATTAAAATGTTAGACTAAAGGGCCAAGAGTAGCCATCTCATTTCTGAAGAAGAGCAGGAAGGTGATTTTTCCTTCTGATATCAGGGCTTATTAGGAAGCTTGCAGCACTTCACTTCAGAAAGAGTGGGGAAACGAACTGTTCAGTGGAATAAAATACAGAGCCTGGTATGTATTATGCATAATGGATGCATAATACATTCCATTATGCATGTATGGAACTTCATTACATGAAAGAGCTGCTTTCTCCAGTCAGTGGGGAAGGAAGGAACTAGGCAGTAAATGGTACAGGAAGAAAATGGTCACCTGTATGGAGAAAAATGAAAGTAGAACCCTTTATCACTATATTTAAAAGTCAGTGCAGCTAGATTATGGACTTAAATGTCAAAAACAACTTCATTACTCTTAGTATAGGATATGAACAGATATCTATTAGATCTTGGAGTGGGGAAGTATTTCTTAAAAGAAGACCAAAAAATGCACCAACCACACAATAATATATTGATAACTTTACCTGAGGTAAAAGCAACAACTTTTGTTCATCAGAACATCTTAAAAATAAGTGAAAAGACAAGTTGGGATAAGATCTTGTAATACACACAATTGATAAAGAGTCAGTACTGAGAGTATTTAAAGAATTTCTGTAAACAAAAGGAAAGTGAGAAAATTACATAAACAGGCATTTGTCAGAAGAAAAAAATAATATGGCTACACATAAAAAGATGTTCGTGATCTTGATCAGATCATGAACTCCTTATTGCCAAATTCAGACTTAAATTGAAGAAAGTAGGGAAAACCACTAGACCATTCAGGTATGACCTAAATCAAATTCTTTATACTATACAGTGTAAGTGAGAAATAGATTTAAGGGACTAGATCTTATAGACAGAGTGCCTGATGAACTATGGACGGAGGTTTGTGACATTGTACAGGAGACAGGAATCAAGACCATCGCCAAGAAAAAGAAATGCAAAAAAGCAAAATGGCTGTCTGAGGAGGCCTTACAAATAGCTGTGAAAAAAAGAGAAGTGAAAAGCAAAGGAGAAAAGGAAAGATATACCCATTTGAATGCAGAGTTCCAAAGAATACCAAGGAGAGATAAGAAAGCCTTCCTCAGTGATCAATGCAAAGAAATAGAGGAAAACAATAGAATGGGAAAGACTAGAGATATCTTCAAGAAAATTAGAGATACCAAGGGAACATTTCATGCAAAGATGGGCTCAATAAAGTACAGAAATGGTATGGACCTAGCAGAAGCAGAAGATATTAAGAAGAGCTTGCAAGAATGCACAGAAGAACTGTACAAAAAAGATCTTCACAACCCAGATTATCACGATGGTCTGATCACTCACACTCAACCTAGAGCCAGACATCCTGGAATGTGAAGTCAAGTGGGCCTTAGAAAGCATCACTATGAACAAAGCTAGTGGAGGTGATGCAATTCCAGTTGAGCTGTTTCAAATCCTTAAAGATGATGCTGTGAAAGTGCTGCCCTCAATATGCCAGCAAATTTGGAAAACTCAGCAGTGGCCACTAGAGTGGAAAAGGTCAGTTTTCATTCCAATCCCAAAGAAAGGCAATGCCAAAGAATGCTCAAACTACCGCACAGTTGCACTCATCTCACACACTAGTAAAGTAATGCTCAAAATTCTCCAAGCCAGGCTTCAGCAATTCGTGAACACAGCAATTCGTGGACTTGCAGATGTTCAAGCTGGTTTTAGAAAAGGCAGAGGAACCAGAGATCAAATTGCCAACATCCTCTGGATCATCAAAAAAGCAAGAGAGTTCCAGAAAAACATCTATTTCTGCTTTATTGACTATGCCAAAGCCTTTGACTGTGTGGATCACAACAAACNGGTTTTCGAAAAGGCAGAGGAACCAGAGATCAAATTGCCAACATCCTCTGGATCATCACAAAAGCAAGAGAGTTCCAGAAAAACATCTATTTCTGCTTTATTGACTATGCCAAAGCCTTTGATTGTGTGGATCACAATAAACTGTGGACAATTCTGAAAGAGATGGGAATACCAGACCACCTGACCAGCCTCTTGAGATATCTGTATGCAGGTCAGGAAGCAACAGTTAGAACTGGACATGGAACAACAGACTGGTTCCAAATAGGAAAAGGAGTACGTCAAGGCTGTGTATTGTCACCCTGCTTATTTAACTTCTATGCAGAATACATCATGAGAAACGCTGGGCTGGAAGAAACACAAGCTGGAATCAAGATGGCCCGGAGAAATATCAATAACCTCAGATATGCAGATGACACCACCCTTCTGGCAGAAAGTGAAGAGGAACTAAAAAGCCTCTTGATTAAAGTGAAAGAAGAGAGTGAAAAAGTTGTCTTAAAGCTCAACATTCAGAAAACGAAGGTCATGGCATCTGGTCCCATCACTTCATGGGAAATAGATGGGGAAACAGTGGAAACAGTGGCTGACTTTATTTTTTCGGGCTCCAAAATAACTGCAGATAGTGATTGCAGCCATGAAATTAAAAGACGCTTACTCCTTGGAAGGAAAGTTATGACCAACCTAGACAGCATATTGAAAAGCAGAGACATTACTTTGTCAACAAAGGTCCGTCTAGTCAAGGCTATGGTTTTTCCAGTGGTCATGTATGGATGTGAGAGTTGGACTGTGAAAAAAGCTGAGCACTGAAGAATTGATGCTTTTGAACTGTGGTGTTGGAGAAGACTCTTGAGAGTCCCCTGAACTGCAGGGAGATCCAGCCAGTCCATTCTGAAGGAGATCAGCCCTGGGATTTCCTTGGAAGGACTGATGCTGAAGCTGAAACTCCAGTACTTTGGCCACCTTATGCGAAGAATTGACTCATTGGAAAAGACTCTGATGCTGGGAGGGACTGGGGGCAGGAGGAGAAGGGGACGACCGAGGATGAGATGGCTGGATGGCATCACGGACTCGATGGACGTGAGTCTGAGTGAACTCCAGGAGCTGGTGATGAACAGGGAGGCCTGGCGTGCTGCGATTCATGGGGACGCAAAGAGCTGGACACGACTGAGCGACTGAACTGAACTGAACTGAAGGATGACTAAATGCTGAGATGTGGATGCATATCGAAGTAAAAGCAATTCATTGTGTTCTAAAAAAAAAATAAAACTGTCTAGGATGCATTACATGTGCTATTACAGAGAACTGACCTCTTGAGGGCCTGCAGTGGAAACAGGGAAGCCCAGACTTGATGCCACCAATGTCCCTTCCGATCAAAATCACGGTAGTGGTGGCAGGTCCTTAACCCGATGGGCCAGAGCCCCTGGACTACAGTAAGTGGGCTCTATCTCAGTTTGAGAGGAACATTCAAGACAAATTGAAGAAGTGCTTCCTCAAACTCCAGGCAATAAAGCCACAAAAGCCCAATTTATTATTCTGCTGCTATTTCTCAGCCTTTTTCCCCCCTACTGTCCCCCTAAGAAGTCTATTTAGGCCTCTCTCCCAATCACCACCCATGAAGTTTTAAACCACAGCCATACTGTATCTCTGTGAACTATGACCCTTCAGGAGGCCACAAAACACTGTCACATCTAATTTTTTTTTTCACCCTCCTCCCAAGAACCATTCTGACCCCCTTGTGGGAAATATCACCTTCACAGAGAACATAGGTTCTAATGCATAGAAAGAAACATATTTTTGCGACTTTTCTGTACATCTAAAGTTACTCCAAAGCGTTTAAAAATTAAATAGACCAAATATCCAATTAAAATCCTACAGTCCCAATCTGGATTAAGAAAATAAGACTCGACTATATGCTGCTTGAGCTTCCCATGTGGCTCAGTGGGTAAAGAACCTGCCTGCAATGCAGGAGAGGCAGGAGACTTGGTTGGGTTCGATCCCCAGGTTGGGAAGCTCTCCTGGAGGAAGGGTATTCACTCAAGTATTCCTGCCTGGAGAATCCCATGGACAGAGAAGCCTCAAGGGCTACAGTCCATGGGGTCTCAAAGAGTCAGATACAACTGAAGCAACAGCATATACAAACGCATGGTATTCCTACTATGAGTGACATGCCTCAATTTATTTTTAAAAAGGGCTTCCCTGAAAGCTCAGCTAGTAAAGAATTTGCCTGGAATGCAGGAGACCCAGGTTCAATTCCTGGGTCAGGAAGATCCTCTGGAGAAAGGATAGGCCACCCACTCCAGGATTCATGGGTTTTCCTGGTGGCTCAGATGGTAAAGAATCTGCCTGCAATACGGGAGAGGTGGGTTCAATCTCTGGTTTAAGAAGACCCCCTGGAGAAGGGAACAGCTACCCACTCCAGTTTTCTTTCCTGGAGAATTCCACTGACAGAGGAGTCTGGAGGGCTACCGTTCATGGGGTGTCAAAGAGTTGGACACAACTGAGCGACTTTTTACTTTTCCTATGCTGTTTACAATAATACACTTTTAAAAGAAATGGAGGGGCTTCTCTGTGGTTCAGCGGTTATGAATCCACTTGCCAGTGCAGGGGACACAGGTTCCGTCCCTGGTTTGGAAGATCCCACGTGCCGGGCAGCTAAGCCCAAGCACCACAACAAGAGAAGCCACTATGGTGAGAAGCCTGCCCACAGCAACTAGAGAGTAGCCTCCATTTGTCACAACCCACTCCAGTACTCTTGCCTGGAAAACCCCATGGGCAGAGGAGCCTGGTAGGCTGCAATCCATGGGGTCGCTACGAGTCAGACATGACTGAGCGACTTCACTTTCACTTTTCACTTTCCTGCATTGGAGAAGGAGATGGCAACCCACTCCAGTGTTCTTGCCTGGAGAATCCCAGGGACGGAGGAGCCTGGTGGGCTGCCGTCTATGGGGTCGCACAGAGTCGGACACGACTGAAGCGACTTAGCAGCAGTAGCAAAAGCCAGCAGCAGTGAAGACCCAGCACAGTCAAAAATAAATACACCTTTAAAAAATAAAATAAATGGATAGTGAGTAATTCCCTGGTGACCCACTGGTTAGGATTAGGTGCTTTCACTGCAGAAGGCCAAGGTTCAATTCCTGGTCAGGGAACTAAGATCCTGCAAGCTACCAATGTTTTAAAAAATTTTTTTTAATTTAAAAATAAACCCAAACTGGGCTTCCCTGCTGGCTCAGTGGTAAATAATCTGCCTGCCAATGCAGGAGACACAGGTTCAATCCCTGATCCGGGAAGATCCCACACGCGAGGAAGCATGAAGACGATGCACCACAACTATTGAGACTGGGCTCTACAGCCTGGGAGCCACGACTACTGAAGCCCACACACCCCAGAGCCCGAGCTCCACAACAGTGTGGACGCTCCACAATGAGAAGCCCAAGTGCCGCAACTAGAGAGTGGCCCCCCGCTCACCACAGCTGCAGAACAGCCTGCACAGCAACGAAGACCCAGCACAGCCAAAAATAAGCAAATTTTTTAAAAAAATTAAGAAACAAAAGAAGTGGATATCAAATCAGTTAGTTTGGGAAAGTCAAGAATGAGAAGAAAGAGCAAAGAGGAACTTTAGCATGCTCGGGGTATTTCTGTACTGTCTGACTATAACACAGTGTGACTTGTTCATTCATTACTTGTATTAAAAGCCTGCCAACAACCCAAAGCCCTTCAACAAGTGAACAGATAAACTGTAGTCCATCCACACTGCAGACCACACCTCCACAAAAAGAGACACATTCTTGGTATATGCAGCAACCTGGATGAATCGCAAATGCATTATGCTCAGTGGAAGAAGCCAGACTCAAAAGGCCCCACACTGTGGAAGCTCCTTTAACTGACATCCTGGAAAAAACACAAACACACACTTAGGGGACAGAGGCTACTGAGCACTTAGGGAGGAGCTGACTATAGAGTGGCAGCACAAGGGAATTTTTGGGAGGGAAGGAACTTCTTTGTACTCTTAACTATTGCAGAAATTAGACATCTGTCAAAATTCTCTGAATTCTATACCAAAAAAGTGAATACTGTTACATATACATTAAAAAAAAAAAAGGCAGCTAAGTAAAATAACAAAATGAGGATGTCCAAAGACCTTCCCTTTCACTCAGAACATAAATGACTTTTAAAATTTATTTCTATAATATGATAATGCACCAAAACAAGATAAAAATTTCTGTTGATTAGAAATAAAGCAGAAATCACAGAGCGGGTGGGCCTGAGATGACAAGCCCAAAGGATGCTCTACCCAGAAGAAAACTCTTAAGGGTCAGGGTCTTGACTTCTAAAGGCAACAGGTACGTGGTCCCTCTACAGGGGGCTGAGGAGCAGAGCCAGGCTCCAGAGGAAGATGTGCAGGTCACAGCCGCCATCAGCTGCTCGCCCTCCTGGAGGAAGGGGGCAGAGGCACCAGGCACTCACTGCCACCACAGTGGGAACATGAGACCTGGGGTGGGGGTGCGAGGGTATGTGCAGATCTGTTGGAGGGGGTGGGGCCTGCTGTACAGAGAATGCCAACAAGAGAACTCAAAACAGAAGATGAATGAAGATCCTGTCCATCTGAAGGGCACCACACTGCCAGTGTGGGACATCCAGCTTCACACAAGGCCCTTGAATGCAAAATCCGGCAGCTGAATCCTTCCTTCAAGGGCCTCAAGAGCTCTCATCTTCCACTGGAGGAGTCATATCCACTTCTTTTCATTTCTACCTACGAAACCCAACATCTACATCAAACCTCACCTCCTGCATAAGCTTCTCTCTACTAGAAAAGCCAACTTCTCTCCTCTAACTTACAGCAGGTGAAGTCTATTCCTCAGCAACCCCTATAACTTTTAATACCCTGTAGGCCTAGGTCCCTACCAAATTAATCTGCTTTAGGAAAGAATTTGTTCATTAATTTACTTACTCAACATTTATTTACTTACTCAACATTTATTAAGCTTATACTCCATCAGACAGGATCTGAAGCACTGTGTGTAGGAGAGTGAACAAAGCGTAGTTCCTGCCCCGAGGCTGGGGGTGAGGGGAGGGGGCAGTGAGGCAATGAACAAAACCCTAAGTGCCAGACCATCTGTGCAATGGCAAAGTCAGGGTAAGGGATAGGAGCGTGTGGGCAAGAGAACAAGGCCCTGGAGGCAGCCTCTCTGAGGAGGGAACTTCTGAAAAGAGAATGGAGTAAGCAGCAGACCTGTGGCATGCTGGAACCTGATGTTTCAGGCAGAGCCTATATGGGCCCAGGCACGGAGCTGGGTGTAGTTGGAGCCAGGTGACAACCAGCGGAGTGTCAGGACATGAAGTCACAGGGGCAGCAGGAGCCTAGCCACAAGGGGCTTCATAAACTGCCTTAGGGGCTCTGGCTTTTTTTTCTGAGGGAGATGACAAACCACGGAGGGCTCTGAGCTAAGCGGTGAATCACCCAGATCCGTATTAAGAGTCAACCGCAGAGCAGCTCAGCTCAGGTGAGTAGAGAGCAGGGTGGTCACTGGAATAACCCAGGCAAGATGGTATAGGGGGCTTAAATGACAGCTGCACCCAAGAAGGCAGTGAGAAGCATCAGGTTTGAGTGCCGACCAATCAAATTTGGTACCTGGAAGAAATGCAGACACCACACAAGGAGCTCTGTCCTGAGCAATAGGAAGAAGGGAGTTACCTCTGACTGAGATGCAACAAGGTATCAGTAGATTGCACAGGAGTAAAAGTGGCTGTTTGGAACGGGAAGATCCAGCTAGGAGCTACACATTCTGGGAGTATTGACAAGTGGCCTAGCCATGACCCGGGATGAGATCACCCCAGGGTACAGACCAGAGAGGAGGTGGGAGGACACTCCCAGGCAGTACAATTTGTAGCAGTTAAGGAGATGAGAAGGAACCAGCAAGGAGGCTAGGGACAGCAGCCTTCAAGATAAAAGGACAACCAACGGCGTTGTGTCCCAGGGCCACCAAGGGAGAGTGATTCAAGAAAAGCCATGGGAGGCCTAACCAAAGGCTACCAACAGGGGGGGCTTGGCAACATAGTGGCCCCCAACCCCAAGAGGAGCTGTTTCAGAGGAGAGGTGGGACCAAAAGCTGAGCCTGAACCATGTTCAAGAGAAATGAGAGGAGATAGGAGTTCAGGATTCTTCCTAATTCTGGTATAAAAGGAAGTGAAGACCAAGAAAGGGTTTCCCTGGTAGCTCAGTGGTAAAGAATGATCTCTGCCAATGCAAGAGATGAGGGTTCAATCCCTGTGTTGAGAAGATCCCCTAGAGAAGGAAATGACAACCCAGTCCATTATTCTTGCCTGGGAAATCCCACAGAGGAGCCTGGTGGGCTACAGTCCAGGGGACTGCAAAAGAGCCAGACAAGACTTAGCAACTAAACAAGAAGATCTGAAGATCTAGAAAAGGTAACGGTAGCTGGAGGGTTTGCATATTGATGTTAATACTCTGGAGAGAAGATAAAATGAAGGCAAAACAAGAATATTAGAGCCACGGGCTGGAAAAGGCAAGAAGTGGTGGATCCAATACGAGAGATTAAATGGCCAATGGCTTACAGATATTGCCCTACTAACAGCAATTGTTGTAGATTTAATGGCACCTGATCATACTAACTACATGTTTTTAAAAGCACATGAAATTACATTGTACAATAAAAAAACGAAATGAAAAGGACAAGAGGCCACAAAGAAACTGTTAATTATGCTTATATTTGGGTGGTTAAATGATTTAGTTTTAAGATGTATTTTTACTTTTTTCCAATCATTCAGAAAGCATATTTCTATTTCATTGGTTCCACTAAAAAAGTCACAGAAACTATTTCATGGTACATATCACGTAAAATAGAAAAATCCAATCCATCAGAAAACACAAATAAACGAAGAGAAAAAACGTATCTATAACGCCCAGATTAAACACTACTAGCATCCCGCTCTATTATTTTTCTCTAACTGATAAGCTGACGTCTGAGCAGAGAGGCGGGTTGCAGACCTCTGCAGGAAGGTAAGTTCCGGGCAGGGCGGGCGCGCAACGCAAAGGCCCGGGGGCGAAAAGGGTTCGCCACTTAAGGGGTGCTAGTGGGCGGCGGAGAGGCGCTGGAGGGAGCGGCGCAGGGGTTCCTGGACGACGGGTCTGACAAGTCACTTTCCCTCTGCACCTTTGCTTACCCCTGCGCGGAGCACCTCGCGCGAAGAAGCAAAGTGGTGCGATCCCCATCCTGTGGAAGGAAGGAGTCGAGCATCGAACCCGGAAAACCAGGTGAAAAGAAAGCACCGGACCTAACTTTAACCCTGCGCAGAAAAAACAACGCGAGGCGCCCCGCTCACAGGGAGGAACGGGCCGGCAGGCAGGGAACCCGCAGCGCCCCCGGCCGCCGGCGGCCCCGTCACGACCCGCGGTCCCCGCACAGATTCAGTGCCGTCCCACAGCCAGCGCCACTCCGGGCCTCCCTCCTCGGCGCCCCGGGCCTCCGCCCCGAGGCTCCAGGGCGAACCGAGGCCGGGGCGCGGGCCATCTAACCCGCAAGTCGGTCGTCCGCGCCACGCCCACACCTACCCCGAGTGTGGGCCGCGTTCCTCAGCTCTGGGCTGGGGCTGGGGTCCGGGCCCAGACAGCGCCGCTCCGCTCGACAGATCCGGGGCCCGGCCGGAAGAAGCGGCGGCGCGGCTGCTACGGCGAGCCGGAAGGGACGCGCGCGGCGCTCTCGCAGCTGCGCGTTGGTGTGACGTCGGCGGAGCGCGAGGCGCCGAGGCGGCTGGGAGAGCTAGACCTGCAAGGCGGGGGCCGGGGCCGACGGGCTGGCGGCGGAGCGGTCCCGGGTTTGTGAAGAGTGGAGGTTGCCATGAGGGCGCTGCGTAGACGACGGTGCGGGCTTGCGTTCACTCCGGCCGGCCGGATCGCCCGTTAAGCGCCAGCTCTAGGTTTGGGGAGGAGACCTCGAAAGCCTGTGGAGCCGCCTCTCCGAGAAGTGGGGCTGGCTGGGGCTGCTGCGGGTGGGGCGAGGGGCTGACAGCTGGGCGGACCAAGCAGGTGAAAAGGCCAGTCCAGGGCTGAGTGAGGAGGAGGTGCAGAAACGGGGCGGGGCAGAGGAAGTCATGCCTCAGAAGCAAACAAAAGGACACGGGGAGACCGGGTGTCCACCTGTAAGTGTTACTCAACTCAGCTTATTGATTGCTCAAAGCCAATAAAGAGAGGCTTTAATCAGAAAAACTGGCAATCGGAACTGCCAGTGGTTAAGAATCCGCCTTGCAGTGCAGAGGACACAGGTTTGATTCCTCCTGAGGCAACTAAGTCCGTGTACCGCAACTAGAGAGTCTGTGCAGGGCAACAAGAGAGGACAGAGATCCGGTGTGCTATAACTTAAGACCTGACACAACCAAAGTAATTAATTAATTTTTGAAAAGAAAAAGAAATCTGGTGTTCTAGGCAGGAGGTGTTCTTATGTCCTGAGGCCAACTCTGAAGATTCTGCTCAGCCTTGACAGTTTTTAAAGGGAAAAAGCGGAGAGAACCTCAGGGAATCGTCAATCTGGAGGGTGGGTTCTGCATCCTTTTCCTCCGTGTGCAGACTGGCTGACTCTTCAGATATTGCACAAGTGATCTGCCCTCTGTATTGCTGAGGGAGCCGCTGTGGGGAGAGAACTAGTCATTCTTTAACTTCTTCATTCTGACTTCTTTTAACGTAGGAAAAGAATCAACACGTTAGACACAGGCATAGTGGGCAATAAGGAGCTCCAAAATCACTGCAGATGGTGATTGCAGCCGTGAAATTAAAAGACGCTACTCCTTGGAAGGAAAGTTATGACCAACCTAGATAGCATATTAAAAAGCAAAGACATTACTTTGTCAACAAAGGTCCATCTAGTCAAGGCTATGGTTTTTCCAGTAATCATGTATGGATATGAGAGTTGGACTGTGAAGAAAGCTGAGTGCCGAAGAATTGATGCTTTTGAACTGTGGTGTTAGAGAAGACTCTTGAGAGTCCCTTGGACTGCAAGGAGATCCAACCAGTCCATTCTAAAGGAGATCAGCCCTGGGATTTCTTTGGAAGAAATGATGCTGAAGCTGAAACTCCAGTACTTTGGCCACCTCATGCGAAGAGTTGACTCCTTGGAAAAGACTCTGATGCTGAGAAGAATTGGGGGCAGGAGGGGAAGGGGACGACCGAGGATGAGATGGCTGGATGGCATCACTGACTCGATGGTCGTGAGTTTGAGTGAACTCTGGGAGTTGGTGATGGACAGGGAGGCCTGGTGTGCTGCAATTCATGGGGTCACAAAGAGTCGGACACGACTGTGCGACTGAACTGAACTGAAGGTCAGAGGGGGACAGAAATGGGCCAACAGGAAAGGGACAAAAGAGCTGCTTTCATAAAGAATGGAGTTGGATCCCAAACTTATGCTTTATGCAAAACTGAAATCAAAATGGGTCAAAGACCTAAATGTAAGTGCTAAAATTACGAAAGTCTCAAAAAGTAACATAGATACAAATCTTCAGTATCATAGATCAGGCAGTGATTTTTTGTGACACCAAAAACAGAAGCAACAACAACTACAAAAAAAATAGGTTGGACATCATCAAAATAAAAAAACTTGTGCTTCAGATGACACCATTAAGAAAAGACAACCCACAGAATGAGAGAAAATATTTGCAAATCATATACCAAATAAGGGACAGAATACAGAACTTGCAACTAAATAATTAAAAGACAATTAATTCTAAAATGAGCAAAGGAATAGATAACAAGATCGTGCTGTATACCACAGGGAATTATGTTCAATATCCTGTGACAAACCATCATGGAAAATATGAAAAAGATTATATATATATATATATATACATCTACAGATACACACACACATATGTGTGTATATGTGTATGCTCGGTCATGTCCAACTGTTTGGGACCCCATAGACTATAGCCTGCCAGCTCCTCTGTCCAAAAAAATTTTCCAGGCAAGAATACTGCAGTGGGTTGCCATTTTCTACTCTAGGGTATCTTCCTGATCCAGGGTTCGTACCCGGTTCTCCTGCATCTCTTGCATTGGTGACAGGTGGACTCTTTACCACTGTGCCACCTGGGAAGCCCATAGTTGGAATAACTTGAAACAGTATAGATTTTGTAATACTTAATTTAAGCAGATGACTTGAAACAGTATAGATCTTGTACACTTACTTGAGCAACTTTTTTTTATTACATTATAAAAAGTGCATGTTACCTTAGAAAAGTTAATCTATTTGCTGTTTTACTCTTTTGCAAAAACATTTGCTCTAATGAAGGAATTTGTTTTTTCCAAAATGTGCAAAATGCATTTTATAATATTTACTGCTTTATTCCTAATTCTGCTTTAAAGTATTGAACTGGGCATAAAACATTAAAATATTAATCCAGAACCTGTATAAACTGGATGTTGCTTAAAATCTGTATTACTACCATGTTGGAAATCCAGACTGCTTTTGTGATGTTTCAAATTTAAAAAAAGTAATCCTCCTCCTTATCTATCTATCTATCTATCTATATATAAAGCTGACTCACTTTGCTGTACAAAAGAAATTAACAACGTTGTAAATCAACTATACTTCAATTAATAAAACATTTTTAATGGGCAAAGGACTTGAATACATGCCTCAAAAGAAGATGTACAAATAAGCACATGAAAAGATGTTCAGCAATATTAGGGATCAGGGAAATATAAACCAAAACCACTAGGATGGCTTAAACCAAAGAGTCAGGTAACAAGTGTTTACAAGCCCATTGGAAAAATCAGAAACCTCATCTGCTGCTAGTCAGAATTTAAAATGATGCAGTCAGGGACTTCCCTAGTGGCCCAGTGACTAAGCCACAGTCTGAATGCAGGGGGTTTGGGTTCAATCCCTGGTCAGGGAACTAGATCCCACATGCCACAACCAAGAGTTTGCATGCCACAACAAAAATCCCTCTTGCCACAACTGAGAACTGACACGGTCTAAATAAATACTTTTTTAAATAAAAAATAAATGATTTGGCCACTTGAAAAAAAATGGTTTGGCAGTTCCACAAAAGAGTTGTTAGGACGTAACATATGACCTAGGAATACCACTACTAAGTATATATCCAAGAGAATTAAAAACACATCCACATGAAAGCGCATATGAAAATATTCTTAGCAGCATTACTCATAATCCCCAAGAAATGGAAACAACCAAAATAGCCATCAACTGATGAATAAATACGTCACTGGGTGTGGGCACTTGAACTCCCTGTTGCCAAGGGCAGCTGAGACCAGTCCAGGAAGCCTCCAGGCTGGAGCCAGTCAGCCAGGAACAGCCCACATGCCTGCCTCCCACCAGCTGGGCCCTCTTCACAGGGCAGGGAGGGAGGGAGTACCCCTGGACACTTTCTCAAGGCCTGATTTAGTACTGTAGTTTGTACTGGACCATCAATGCACCACACTGGTCCCAAAGCCTCCATCTGCCAAGAGCTGGCTGCTGTGGCCACTGGAGCTAATGAATCTTTAACTTGAGAATATATGTATATAAGGGAATATTATATATTATATAAATTACATTAAATATATACAATGGAATATTATTCAGAAAAAAAAAAGATGGAATTTGACATAGACTACAACATAGATGAACCTCGAAAATACTATAGTAAGTTAAGGAAGTCAGATACAAAAGGCCACGTATCAAGATTCCATTTATGTCAAATGTACAGGGACTTCCCTGGTGGTCCAGTGGCTAAGAATCTGCCTTCCAATGCAGGGGACGCAGGTTCGATCCCTGGTCCGTGAACATACCGCAGGACATGCCACAGGGCAACTAAGCCTGTGCAACACGACTAAAAGAGCCTGTGCTTGGAAATCAGTGAACCCACATACTCTGGAGCCCATGTTCTGCAGCAAGAGAAGCCCACTCACCACAACTAGAGAAAGCCCGTGGGCCCCAGCGAAAACCCAGCACAATGTTTATGTATATATATGCCGGGGTCCAGCCCCAGTGGATCCAGGGTAATTTGAAGCGGGGACGGTGTGGCGAGGAAAAACTTATTTATTTAGAAATATATAAACAGATTAGGAAGAAATAGTATAGCAGGAAAATTAGTAAAGAAAAGAGACTGAATAACTTGGTTTACGTGGAGAACTAATAAAACCTCAGGACAAGGTTTGCACCATCTACTTTAGGCCACCGGCGCCCGTTTGAATAGCAGAGGGTGCCTTGTCTTAGGCTCCCTCTCTCATGGGTCTTAGAAGCCGGGACAAGTAGACATGGTGAGCCTCCACGCTCCAGATGGGAATTCAGCCTGAAAATAGAGTAAGAAAAGAGGACACGGGGGAAACCAGTCTTTGCAGTGACTGGCCCATCCTCTATTGTCCGGAAAGGCCTTATATACTTTTGATTTTACATAGAGATCAATGGATAATACAAAATTATGCAGCATCAGCAGCCCTGACTCTTATTGAGAC
This sequence comes from Cephalophus harveyi, assembly GCA_006410635.1. Lineage (NCBI taxonomy): Eukaryota > Metazoa > Chordata > Mammalia > Artiodactyla > Bovidae > Cephalophus > Cephalophus harveyi. The sequence continues at coordinate 130,858 of SJYT01000952.1, read as the reverse complement.
CAGGCTTTCTCTCTGCATACCTAGTTGTATACACAAGTCTTAGGAGATTTACATTATCTTCTGGCCAGAAGGTCAATTAACATTTTACAAGCCTCTTCTGATAAGAGTAATAGTGTTGTTCTTCCCAAAGTCTGGTGCCACTCTCAGAAAGCACTAAATAAAGTTACATTCTTACATAGCAAAGATACAACAATTTATAACAATGAAAGAGAAGAACAGTGATTTATAACAAAGAGAAAAGTAATTAACTCAAAAGTCTAGTGTTGCTAACATCAAAACTACTATAGTCCTATTTCTGCATCCCGTTTACATTGATTAATATCCTCCCAGGTGCCTAAAAGATAAAGGATATGGAGGCCTGGCGGCAAACATTAACTCAACAGTGGAACCCTTCACCAAACTAATTCTTAGCTCTAAAAGGCTCTATATCTTTAAGATGTTTTAAGCTTCGTGCCTCTCACGGTTGGGGGCTGTAAACAATCCACAAGTTGTAAAGTCCGGGCAGACTGGTCAGATAAGTTAGAAAGCCATCAAAGGGGTTTAAACCGAGACATTCTTTTTATATGCAGGAGACTGTTAACTGGAGCTCTGAGTTAACTCTTTCCAGAGAAAAGGTGGTAATGTCAGAAGAGTATAGTATAGCAAACAGTAAACAGACAGATTTTGGTTTCAGGGTAGATACTCAGACAGAGGACCCCTTGAGACCTGACTCGCCTTGCCCATCAGGCCTCTCCGCATGACCTTGTCATGGGTGGGATCTCCCGTGCTGGCTCCCGGCATATATATATGAATTTAGGTAGTGCTGACAATTGCATCACTTTGTGTATCTACTAAATACCACTGAATTGTGCACTTTGAAAGGATGAGCTTTGTAGTGCATGAATTATACCTCAATTACAATTCCATTTTTAAAAAGATGCAGGCTGAAGTGATCCAACTCCTCAGCAAAATGCAGATGCAAATACCACCTCTGATATTAAACACACAGAAAAAGAAGAAAAAAAAAAAAAAAAGAACAAACTTGACTATAATAGGGAGACCATAAAGGAGCATAAAGGGGTATAATTAGTTGGGTAAAAGAACAGAGTGGAGTGATTGCATGTTTCTTTTACTTTTTAAAACATTTTTGTTATTTTATTTTTGGCTGTGCTGGGTCTTCATTGCTGTGCACTCGAACTTTAAAAGTGAAAGTTGCTCAGTCCTGTCCAACTCTTTGAAATCCCATGGATTATACAGTCCATGGAATTCTCCAGGCCAGAATACTGGAGTGGGTAGCCTTTCCCTTCTCCAGGGGATCTTCCCAACCCAGGGGTCGAACCCAGGTCTCCTGCATTTCGGGCAGGTTCTTTACCAACTGAGCCACAAGGAGTGTGAAATTCTAATTGTGGAGATGGAGGGGGCTGGGCACTGAGCTCTTGCTGCAGAGCTCGAGCTGCAGGCTTCCATAGTTGCAGTGCTTGGCTTAGTTGCTCCTCGGCACGCGGGATCTTTCCAGACCAGGAAGATTCCCAGACACAGGGATTGAACCTGTGTCCCCTGCATTGGCAGGCAGATTCTTAACCACTGAACCACCAGGAAAGCTCAATCTCATGTTTCTGAGCACTGATAGGGAGGCCCTTTCAATCTTCACTCCACCTCCCACTTAGTGAATTTGGAAAGTTAAAAAACTACACCCCTCAGACTCCTTGGAGGTCAGAGTCCCAGCCCCTCCCACTGGCTGCATCTCTGCAGGAGTGGAGGTACTGGGAGGTGGCTTCCTTGCTGCTCCTGGCTGCACTTGCTGCAGGAGTTGACAAATTTGAGTCTCTCCTATAAGGGAGGTCCATTTGTGAGTGACTTCTTGACCTGAACCCTCGGCCCTGGACTCAGTTCTGGGCCAGCGATCACACATCTCCAGTCATGGGGCCATTGGTGCAAACAAATGGGAAAAGGGGAGCAAAGGGAAAACAGGTAGAAATGGCCAACCAAGAAACTAAAGACTTACCTGCAAGGGAAGGGATAGTTAGGGACTTTGGGATGATCAAACCTATACCTCCTGCAATGGAAGCAGAGTCCTAGCCCCTGGAATGCCAGGGAAGTCCCTCCAAACACATATTATTTTAAAATATCACATACCTATAGATCCTCCAAGATGACTGAAATGATTACCCACTAATTGCCTGGAGTCACACTTGGGAACTGTCTACAATTTGACCCTGAAACCAAGACCATGTAACTTTTCATGGGGAGAACCCCATGACTGCAGCAGTTTTTAGGTTACTTTATGCCCTGGTAACTTAAAAAGTGACTTACAAAGCCCTATCACAGGTAAAATTAACATGCTTAAAGACAACCCCCAGTATTTCTCCTTCAAGCCCATCCTGTTCTCAATCACCCCACCTGTTAATGGCCCAGCTCATCAATTCATCAAATGCAAAGCCCAAGTCAGCATTAAACCCTCCCTCCTGTCCCAGTAGTCCAGGGACCACCTGCAGTGACCCAAAGGCACACCTCACTCAGCCTCTCCCCAACCACAGTGCCTCCCCCACGTTACTGCCAGTCTTCCTGATTCTATTGCCCAACTCCATCTATTCTCCCAAATGGAACAGACTCTCAGAGATCCGCCCCATTGTGCACATGGGTGTGCAACACACATATGTATCACACACACACAGGTATCTGTGCACACACATCACCTATACTTATATATGACATAAATACACATGTATAGACCACTTGCACACCACACATGCACACACATGGGTAAACACATACCACACAGCACATGAATGTTTGCATCCCAGGTGACACATGTACCCACACAGGCCCAACAACACACATACCACTTCTCCACTTGAAAGCTCCTGGGTCTCCACTGGCAAAGTAATCCTCAAAATTCTCCAAGCCAGGCTTCAACAGTACGTGAACTGTGAACTTCCAGATATTCAAGTTGGATTTAGAAAAGGCAGAGGAATCAGAGATCAAATTGCCAACATCCATTGGATCATTGAAAAAGCAAGAGAGTTCTGGAAAAACATCTACTTCTGCTTTATTGACTATGCCAAAGCCTTTGACTGTGTGGGTCACAACAAACTGTGGAAAATTCTTAGAGATGGGAATACCAGACCACCTGACCTGCCTCCTGAGAGATCTGTATGCAGGTCAAGAAGCAACAGTTAGAATTGGACATGGAACAACAGACTGGTTCCAGATTGGGGAAGAAGTATGTCAAAGCTATATATTGTCACCCTGCTGATTTAACTTATATGCAGAGTACATCATGAGAAATGCTGGTGTGGATGAAGCACAAGCTGGAATCAAGATTGCCAGGAGAAATGTCAATAACCTCAGATATGCAGATGACACCACCCTTATGTCAGAAAACAAAGAACTAAAGAGCCTCTCGATGAAAGTGCAAGAGAAGAGTGAAAAAGTTGGCTTAAAACTCAACATTCAGAAAACTAAGATCATGGCGTCTAGTCCCATCACTTCATGGCAAATAGACTGGGAAACAATGGAAGCAGTAACAGACTTTATTTTTGGAGACTCTCAAATCACTGCCGGAGAAGGCAATGGCACCCAACTCCAGTACTCTTGCCTGGAGAATCCCATGGATGGAGGAGCCTGGTAGGCTGCAGTCCATGGGGTCACTACTAGTCGGACACGACTGAGCGACTTCACTTTCACTTTTCACTTTCATGCATTGGAGAAGGACATGGCAACCCACTCCAGTGTTCTTGCCTGGAGAATCCCAGGGACGGGGGAGCCTGGTAGGCTGCCGTCTATGGGGTCTCACAGAGTTGGACATGACTGAAGCGACTTAGCAGCAGCAAATCATTGCAGATAGTGACTACAGCTATGAGATTAAAAGAGGCTTGCTCCTTGGTAGAAAAGTATGACCAACCTAGACAGCATATTAAAAAGCAGAGACATTACTTTGCCAACAAAGGTCCATCTAGTCAAAGCTGTGTTTTTTTCAGTAGTCATGTATGGATGTGAGAGTTGGACTATAAAGAAAGCTGAGCACCAAAGAACTGATGCTTTTGAACGGTGGTGTTGGAGAAGACTCTTGAGAGTCCCTTGGACTGCAAGGAGATCCAACCAGTCCATTCTAAAGGAAATCAGTCCTGAATATTCATTGGAAGGACTGATGCTGAAGCTGAAACTCCAATACTTTGGCCACCTGATGTGAAGAACTGACTCACTGGAAAAGACCTTAATTCTGGGAAAGACTGAAGGCAGGAGGACAAGGGGATGACAGAGGATGAGATGGTTGGATGGCATCACCAACTCGATGGACATGAGTTTGCATAAGCTCCGGGAGTTGGACAGGGACAACTGTGATGGACAGGGAAGCCTGGTGTGCTGCAGTCCATGGGGTCCCAAAGAGTCAGACACAACTGAGCGACTGAACTTAAATGAACTTCTGCTGCTACTCAGCAACTGCCACCTCCTGACCCCCTCTTCCTTGCTGACAGAACATCACTGTTCTTCTGCAGGGCACCACTTAAAAAGCATTCCCTGCCTCCCTTGCAGCTACAGAAGACCACATGACACACTTGTAGCCAATGAGGGGATGAAGTTGCTGGCAGGAGAGCTCCCTAAGGGAGAGGTTCAACAATGTGCCCCTTCCTTCTGCCCTCAGTCTTCCCACTCGGGTCTCATGCTCCTTCCCTGAGTGTGGAACATGCCAGGGATGGATGGATCCAGATGAAAGCTATGTGCTGCAGGGGGCCAGGTGGACACACAGGAAGAACCCATGTTCTCTGGCGCTGGGGACTGCTCTGCATGGCCCAACAGTCGCCCTGTTCTCTTGTCTGTGCAGCTCTCCTGGTCACCGAGCCCCATCCTGCCAAGAGCGTCCCGCCCACTCCAGCCTCCACTGGCTAGCCAGCCCGCGCGTGCGCACTGACCAACCCACGCTTCTCACAGCTCGGGGTGGAGGCGAAGCCAGGCCTGTTGCTAACACAGCACATACCGTCTCTCTCCACGAAAGACCCACAGAAAAGACCAAGAAAAAAAGTCAAAGAAGTATCTTAAGTGGGAATTCCCTGGTGTTCAGTGCTTAGGCCTCTGCAGGGAGCCCGGGTTCAATCCCTCATTGGGGAACTAAGAATCCCACATGCCCAGTGCCGCAGCTCAAAAATGAATATAAGTGACTAAGCCAAGTTTGTACTTATTTAATAAGAAAATCACTTCTTTAAAAAAATAAGTCTTTACATGCTCAGGTGTGTGTAGTCAACATGTTGAGCTGAAAATAGATCTGCAGCAGGCTCTCCCTGTGAGGAAAACTCAGAATGACGCAGGTCACAAGACCCTGAGGTGAAGAGGGCATGCGGGGCTCTCCCGGCTGGCGAAGGCACACAGCCAACAGCAGGCTGGCAGGTCCCGGCACGTGTCGTGGGCCACCTCCAAGACGCTCCCAGGGCCTCAGTCACTGTCCCCGACCCCGTCACTGCCTTCCAGGGAGCTGGGGGCCTGCGGAGCAACAGCACACAGGAGACAGCAGTGAAGACCACGCTGTCCAGGGGCAGGCACTTCCTCCCAGGGTGGAGGCCGGGCTGCCCTGCCCTGCCCGAGGCAGGGCTCACCCTGACTCCGTGTCGCTCTTAACTGGTTCAAGAACCTGTCTTAAGACTGGGAAAGCCAGGGGCTGGGAACAAGAAGGGAGGTCTTCACTGGGCTCCTTCAAACACCCAGAGGCCACCACTGCAGAACCCTGGGAACATAAAACTGGGCCACTGCAAAGCTGGACAAGTACAAGACCCTCAGCAGTATGTACAGATGGCAAATGGCCGGAGGCCTCTATTCACAGAATCAAGCAGAGGGCAAGCCTGGCCCCAGGTCATATCTACATGTGCTTGACTTGGCCTCATGGTACTTGGGAAAATTGATAACCATCAACCAACAAAGGGTAGAAGCGCAACCCAAAGTATATAAATAAAAGGTAGAATATTGCACATAAAATCCCAGAATGCCAGTTTCTCTGGAAAAAAAACCTAAGCTCTCAACACTTGGCTCCACCTCCACTGGCTGAACTGACCACACCTGCCCCTTCAGGTGGAGCAAGAGCTCTCCTGTTGGCCAGTCTCCACCAAGCCTATTGCCACCTGACAGTGCATGCTACTTACCATTCGACCTGCATGCCTGCTTTCTTTACACCTGGCCCACCTTGCTTACTTCCCCTCCCTGGATGCACCCGAGTTTACAAGCCTTACTGTGGAGGAAGGACAGTGTCTTTCTGGATATCTAGAACGTGGGAAGAAATCTCCCAGAGCTCCAGGTGGGAATCTCACCCTCTGACTGCCTGCTGGGCCACCACAAAAGAACACAGGCTTTGGGGACCTCCCTCACTGCAGGGTAAAGAATTGAGAACTAAAGTTAAAATGTTAACTTTTAGCTCCAGCACCTTGAATCATGGATATTCTCCTTCTAACATAAGGTTGGTAGTTATGTAACAGATGAGTCACACTTTGAGCCAGGATTCTGGGAGATACTTGACAGCAAGCCTGGCTCCCTTAGTCGCTGAGCAGAGTGGCCTGATCGGGAGCTGGGCCAAAATGCAGCGTCTGCATCAGCCTGCATTCCCCGGCAGATGGAAGGCAGCACCATGGGCCTGGACAGGAACACCGCCCTGGGTGAGGAGAACGCCACCGGGCTGCTCAGTGTCCTGGGCCCAAGCGATCCCACATTCTGGAGTCAGACACATGCATACCGACCAAGTGCATGAGCCAGAGAAGGATGTCCTAGTATCACCTCCATCTCACACTTGGGAAGACGGGCCCCTGAGTGTGCCCCTCACTCGGGGTCACCAAGCGCAGAGCAGGTGAGCCAGCCACCAGAACCTCTGCCCTGGCCTTTGCTCCTGCTGCTGCTGTGACCCTGGAGGAGTGACGCAGCTCTTGGCACCTACACTTGCTCATCTATAGAATAGGTGCAATCAATGACAGGTGTGGACAAGCGCCTGGCTGAGCTCCTGGGAAGGCCAGCACCAGGCCCCATGGTTCCATGGTCCCCAGCTCCCAGCCCCCAGCCCCACCTTGGTGCCTAGGCCAGCGGCAGCGTGGGCAGTGGCGCTGAAGTCGTGCATAGGCAGGGTGCTCAGCCACTGGGCCATGGACCTCTCCTGGCGCTCGGTGCTAATGATCGTGGGGTAGATGTGCTGCTCCTTGAAGGCTGTGACCTCTGCCTCCTCCCGTGCCCAGTCCAGCGGCTCATGCAGCCCGTCGTGGCCGAAGCGCTGGTTATACTTCTCAAAGTGCACCCGTTCCAGGACCAGGCCCAGCCCCGGCGCTTTGGGCACGTCCACCTTGGTCTCCCCCCAACAGCGCTCCAGCACACTCTCAGGCGCGTAGCCCTTGATGATGGCCACCACAAGCCCCACCATCTTCCTGATCTGGTGCGTCATGAAGCTCTGGCCCTTGACCTTGATCACAGCGAACTCCATGCCCTCGCGCACGAAGGGCTCCTCACAGAACATGTCGAGGATGTAGCGCCGGGCGCTGGGCTCATGGGGCCCCTTCTGGGAGGTGAAGTTGTGGAAGTTGTGGGTGCCTTTGTAGCAGGCCAGGAGCCGGTTCACACGCCCCAGCGTCTCCGCGCTCAGTCGGTACGTCTCGTCCTGCGAGTCGTGGTCCTTATGGGCGAAGGCAAACGTGGGCAGCATGTAGAAGTAGGTCCTGGCGTCGCACTTGTTCTTGGAGTTGAAGCCGCCCGTGACCCTCTTCAGTCCTGGGGGCAGAGGAAGTGACGAGGACAGACTGATGACACCATGACCAGCTGTGAGTGCTGGCACCTCACCTCCCAAACCCAGATGAGCCCGAGCGGGACCTGGCTCCATGTGCTAAACCCTCAGTCCACCAGACACTCCGTCTCAGAACCAAACCAACCAGTACAGCCAACTCTCAGGGATCTGTCAGAACCCAGGGTCGGCCAAGGTGCTGGGCATCCTGCTCTTGCCTCTAGGATCCCAGGGGGACCTGGCACAGTTGCCATGGAGACCAAAGCGCCAGCCGGTGACCCTCACTCGAAACCCATGGGTCAAAAGCCATTCTGCAGGTGAGGCTGGGGGCAGCAGTGTGATTAACAGCAAAAGAAGCTTAAAAAGCCCAGCAATAGGAAAGCCATCAGTGGCTCCTGGACATCTGCAGGATGAAGTGAGAAGCAGGCTCACAAAGCAGGTGGCACGTCACATGGCTGAGGGCTCACTGTACTGGCAGGAGCTCCAAAAATATTTAACCATTAAGTAGAAGAAAAAAAAAAAAAAAAAGCAAAATGGGGCTTCCCTAGTGGTACAGTGGATAAAAATCCATCTGCCAATGCAGGGGACGTGGGTTCAATCCCTGGTCTGGAAAGATCCCACATGTTTCGGGACAACTAAGCTCCTGCACCACAAATACTGAGTCTGCGCACCTAGAGCCTGGGCTCTCAACGAAAGAATCCACCGCAATGAGAAGCCTGTGCACTGCAATTAGAGTCCCCACCTGCCACAACTAGCACGCGCCCTCGCAGCACCGAAGACCCAGAGCGACAACAACAACAAAAAAAGAAATTATAAAGAAGGAAAAGCAAAATGGAGAACTACAGGAAGGGGAATTCTTTTTGGGACAGGAATACATATATAGAGATTATGTCTATATTTGTACAGAAAATTTCTACAAGGATGGCGAGAACTGTTGGTGGGGATGGCTTCCGGGAGCTGGGGGCCAGGAAGTCCCCCATAGCCTGGATGCTCTCTGCTGCATGGCTCTCCTCACGCTGGAGGCACAACCAAGTTGCAAGGAGTCAGCCTCACAAGGAGCCTGACTTAAAGGCCAACTCTGGCTTCATATTTCAAGGGGTGATTCGATGCCCCCCCCACCGCCTGCCGCCAGCCCTCCACAGCAGCCAGTGCCTCCAGGCTGCCCCTGCCCCTCTGCCCGCCACTGCCAGTTCAAGGCTGCACGTTCCCTGTGCTCGCCACCATCTGTTCCTGCTGTTATGTTTGATTTGGGGTAATCTTATTTTTTTTTTTTTTGTCTTGCTTTAAGAATTCATCTCGGTCAACACTGAGCATCACAAATATGCTTTAGCACGTAACTTCCATTGTGTGGAACATAATCTCCAAGAGGCTGGGGCAGGCTGGCAGTTGACCATACAGCTGGGCTGTTAATGGTCGTGTTGTGTCATGTTATAGAAGCAGTGTAAACAGCTGCAATTGTGCACAGGGTTTGGTATTATTTTAGCAAAACTGGGGAATAATCCATGGCAAACATTAGAATATTCCCTGGGGAAATGACTGTTAAGAAGCATCAAATGGGACTTTAGGAGGACTGGCTCTAGGAGGAGGTTTTCAAGAGGGATTACCCTACCAGGGAGAGAAAGACCACAGTGTAATAAAAACAAAACTATATTATACTAAAAGTAAATTCAGGCTTCCCTGGAGACTCAATGGTAAAGGATCTGCCTGCCAATGCAGGAGACGCAGGTTTGATCCCTGGATCAGGAAGATCCCCTGGAGAAGGAAATGGTAACCCACTCCAGTATTTTTACCTAGGAAATATTATGGACAGATGAGCCTGGCGGGCTACAGTCCATGTGGTTGCAACAGTCAAGACAGGACTTTTGTGGCCCTCTGGCCCTCTGCAGAACAAGTTTGCCAACTCCTGCTTTAAATTTAAACCCCAAAGCAATCACTTAAAAAAAAAAAAAAAAAACTATAGCGAGTCATAGCATTAACTAACCAAACCGCTCCTTTCTCCAGAGGATATTCCCAATCCAGGTATCAAACTCAAGTCTCCCACATTGCAGGCAGATTCTTTACCAGCTCAGCCACCAGGGAAGTCCAAAGTGATAATTAAAAGCAATTACAAGAAACATCAATTAATCCAAAAGGAGGGAGAAACAGAGGAGGGGAACAAAGTAAGAGATGGGACAGAGAGAAACAGGAGGCAAGAAGATCTTCACCCAGCCATCCCAGCACACGTTATAATAATTATTAACACCAATGGCACATATACGCCACCTAAAAGGCAGAGAGTCAGACTGGATTAAAAAAAGAAAAGGACCTAGAAATCCCATTATCAGGCCTATTACAAAAGGGAATAATTGCCCCTGTTTTAATTTGATCAAATCCAGATTTTCGTCCCCAAGCATTTGGTTCAAACAAGGCACGTGTGGTGCCAAAGCGTGCAGCGATGGCCTGAGTCTGTCTGTCTGGCTGCGTCCCTTCCTGAAGCAGATGCGAGTCCTGAATCCTTTTCTATAGCTGACGTACAGCCATGCAACCAACCGCTAAGGACCTGCTCTGCTGTCTTATCTCCACAATAGAGAAACTCAGCGAGAGAAGGAACTGTGTGTCCCTGTTGGGACCAGCCACCACCTGGTGCGCAGCCCTGGTGACACATGGCTTACCCAGAATCCGAATGTGAGATGGAAGGTGGCTGTTGATCTTTTCTAAAATGTCATCAATCAGCCACACCTTCAGGGACACGACCTGGCCGGCCGCAGACACGCCCTGCAAAGGAAGCAGACGTGGGAGGGCCAGCTGGGCCTTGCACTTGGAGCACGACGCTCGGCACGCTGGTCTCTTCAGCAGAAGGACCACGCACATGCTGCGTCTTTCCGCGGAGGAATTCTGCTTCTAGAAATGCATCTGAAGGGAATAATCAGAGACGAGAACAGTGCTCTGTATACCAAGGGAGTGAATGCTGTGCCACTCACAAAACATTACAAGTGTGAAATTCGAAGCTCAACAAAACATAAACTTAGGGAACAAATCTATGACATCCTGCAGATAGGAGATAAAGTCCCACCTTGGATGTGATTCTCCAGGACTTAGGAAAAAAAGAAAATGCAAGTTAGATGACAGAACTCTAGGGCAGAGCAAGGAAGAGGTCACTATCTGAATTGCAACAGCAGGAATCCTTTGGGGATGGGGCGCTGGTTACACAACTGATCCAGCTCTGTGCTCAGGATGAATGCAGTAACCATTTGTATATTACACCTCTGCGGCCACATGGTCCTGCTTGTATCATGAGCCTGAGATGGTTGGCTCTAAGGCAGATGTTGTGGCCACTGCGCCACCTGCAGGAGCAGCCAAAGAGAAAGCACAGGCAGAGAGGACATCAGGCCCTGTGGCCCCAAGCACCTAGGTCCAGCCACACCTGGGCCGGAAATGCCCGGCTTCTCGGTCGCACAAGGCAACACATTTCTTTCCACTTAGACTCGCTCGATCTGTGCATCTGTCATTTGTGACCACGAGAATCTTGAGATAGAGACACTAAGAGGGAAAGTGGGACAAGGACAAACACAAACCACAGACAGACGGCTGCGGTGCTGCTCGCACCTGCTGGGGACGCGGGGACAGCACCTACCTTGTCCGTCCGGGCGCAGCGCTGGAAAGACATCTTCCGCATGTCCTCCCCGTGATTCTCAGGAATACAGCCCGAGCGGACCAGGGCCGACACCAGGTCATCTTCGATGGTCTTGAATTTCGAGGACCCAACATTCCTCTGAGGAAAAGAGAAGAAAAATTGTTTTTCACTCAGTCACGACTCACAGAAAGGGGCCCCAGGCCAGGGCTGATCCAGGGAGGGATGTGCGTGGTGTGCCCTCACCTGGCAAGTGGGGACCACACCTGTGGACATGGAGAGACCCTGCAGCTCGTCCCCTGACCTATGAGAAGCAGGAAAGCCACCTGTGGGTCCCCACAGTCCTAGAAATTTCCAACCCTGGGCAGCCAACGTTGGCCTCACCTGAGACAGTATTTCCCCCTACCTAGTCAGATATTAAAAGATGCTTACTCCTTGGAAAAAAAGCTATGATAAACCTAGATAGCATATTAAAAAACAGAAGTATCACTTTGCCAACAAAGGTCCGTCTAGTCAAAGCTCTGGCTTTTCCAGTAGTAGGGAACCGATATGAGAGTTGGACCATAAAGAAGGCTAAGTTCCGAAGAACTGATGCTTTTGAACTGTGATGCTGGAGAAGACCTTTTTTTTAGCTTTATAATTTCCTATGGGTTTAGTTTGTGAATAAAAAAGAATAAAAAAATGAACAAAGTGTTCACAGTAATTATCAAGGCAAAGTCAACTCTAACACAGTTTCTCTGTGACGTCGTGAGCGTGTCAGCAACACCAGCAGGCCAGCGTGCAGTTGATGACATCACCCCTGAAGCTGCTACTGTCGCCAGAAGTCCTCAAGTTGCAGGGTCAGTGCCTGGGGCCCCAGCTCCTCACCAGCCACAGCTGTCTCTTCTGGAGCTGAGCAGGGGGAGCAAGTGGTAGGACCCCAGGAGACCCCAGTCTGCATTCCACACAACCGCTGAGCTCGTGGGTCCAGGGCTGCCCTCTGGGGTCAAGGGCGTGCGCAATACTGCGGTGGTGGGGAGGGGGCAACCCCACCAGGGCTGGGTGGAGAAGACTCTTGAGAGTCCCTTGGACAGCAAGAAGATCAAACCAAGCTAATATACACCCATGGTGGATTCATGTCAATGTATGGCAAAACCAATACAGTATTGTAAAGTAAAATAAAGTAAAAATAAAATTAAAAAAAAAAAAAAAAGAAGATCAAACCAGTCAACCTAAAGGAAATCAATCCTGAATATTCTTTGAAAACTGAAGCTCCAACACTTTGGCCACTTGACGCAAAGAGCCAGCTCATTGGAAAAGACCCTGATGAGGGCAAGAAGAGAAGGGAGTGACAGAGGATGAGATGGTTGGATAGCATCCCCAACTCAGTGGATGTGCGCAAGCTCTGGGAGATAGTGAAGGACAGGGGAGCCTGGCGTGCTGCAGTCCATGGGGTCACAAAGAGTCAGACACGACTGAATAACAAGTCAGAGACCAGCACCCTCCTGCTGAAGATCCATCTGTCTGCAGCACCTGGCCAAAGAGGGATTCTTCTCCCTCATCACCCTAAGGAATCCCCTCCCCCAGCACCGCAGGGTCCCCCCGCCCCTCAGGTCCTGAGCATGCCCTCCTGCATCATTACAGGGAGGCAGGCCCCCCGCTAAAGAAGGAAGCCAACATCTAGTGGGTGCAGATGGAAATGTGCTGTTGGTGAGGGATGCAGTGTAACCCCAGCCCAGTCCTGCAGGATCCCGTGACATTGATGAGATCACCACCCTGACATTTTCAAAGAAAACCTTTGACAAGGAAGGGACACAGTCCTACACGCACTTCGCCAAGGCTCATCACAGTGGGAAGGTTCTTCCCAAAGTTCACTTTACAGTCTCCACGGCACCGTAAGCCAGTCACTCAGCAAGAAGCTGTAAATGCTCCTCCAGCGATTGGCATGGGTATTAGGAAACAGGGATAACAAGCCTTCCACATATCCTGACATGTCCTGTCACCATACGAGCTACCATCACTCTCCACCCTTCATTCATTCCCCTAACGAGGAAACTGAGGCAAACGGAACATGATGAGACACGGGCAAAATTCTCAAGTCAGCGATAAGTCAACAACACATGTTATCAAAGTCACCCTCAAAAAAGCATTTAAATAACCACAAAGAACAGCGGAGGTGGTTAGCCTGTTCCACTAAGTGGGACCGAAGCGCTGTTTTCACTCACTGTCACAATCTACCAATGGTCATCAAACTGGGTTCATGAGTGCAACCTTATACTTTAAAGAAAATAATGAAATAGGAAATGAAGTAGCTCATTACTACTGTTATTCACAGTAAAGGCTACCACAGCCCTTGGTAAGGTTGGGCATCGTTTTCTTAAACTTCTGTTTCAGTTAGATACTTTACACAGCAATGAATTACTCCCTGGGAGTCAAGCTTAAAGAAGTTTACAGAACAAGAAACCAAAGTGTAAGAGCCACAGAGCTGACCACAAGGAACGAGAAGAAAACCCACGTGCATCTGCCGGGGCACCCAGACCCTTCTGCCTTTCAGGAAAGGACTGCATGGTGGGGCTGGGCAGGGAATTCTCATGTGCCCATGCACCCGCAAACTGTCACCTTCACGACTCTGACAAAGAGAAACAGCAGCCTCTTCTGAGCATCCCTGGCACTGTCCCAATCCTAGCGAGCAGCATCAGTCAGCCTAATAATGACTCTTCATGCCAGGACCGTGATCTAAAAGAGGAGGAAGCGAGGCACGGAGAGTTCCAGTCACTTGCCCGAGGCCACAACGCTTGGTCATCAGCAGACCTAGGACCTTGATCACCTTAGGAGGCTCGTGAACACCCCCCACAAGCATCCAAGCAATGTATAGATGACACAAGTCTCAAAGTTGCTTCCATTTGAATCTTACTTGATGGGAACCACTGGATAGAATAGGTGAAGAATGAGACCTCGCTTTCTGCCATTTCCTGAGATGGCTCACAGGGCAACTGTCACGCTGAGGTCCCTGGCCCAAGCACGTGGTGGCCTTGAGAGGTCAGAGCTGCGCCCCCTCGGGGCGCCCTCACCTGCATGCCGTGGTAGCCCTTCCCAGAATAAGCCATGAGCAGCACGATCTTCCGCTTGGGCAGCTTCCTCGGCTGCTCCCCATCCTCGCTGCTCTTGAGCTTCTTGGCCTGCTGCTCTGTTTCCTCCCAGACCCTGGTGGGGCCCTGCCAGCCACTCCGGGCCTTCTTGTCCTGCTCCTGTTTGGCTCCCACAGGCACGGGGGCCTCCCCGTTCCCGGCCATTGGGTGCGAACTGAAAAGACACGGTGGGGGTAGGGTGCCGGGCGGTGAGCAACACAGAAGGAAACAGAGTGAAAGAGTGACGGGGGCGGCACGGGCCGGTAAACACCCCGGGCTGACCACCGCGCCGTCCAAACCCCAGCTGGGCGCTAACTGTAGGTATTGCCCAACCACTAACTTGGCCTCGTTTCACTGTCCGAGAAACGGAGCAGTGACAGCACTTAACGCGATCAGGGCTTGGCGCTCGCCGGGCATGCAGTCGGGCTCAGTGGGGGTCAGCGTGCTACCCCAGGGTCACAGACAAGTGCACCGTCATTACCAGAGGAGGCGCGGTCCCAGGTGCGGGGTCCACGGTCCGCAGGCTCTCCTCAGGGCCCAGGCCGCCGCCCGCAGGCCGGGGAGCCCCATGCAGTGCCGAGAGTGGCGGGGGTGAGGGGGCACGCGCCCGACCCCTGACCTCCCCCGGGACGCACCCTCCCAGGCCCTTTAGATCCCTGACCTCCCCGGGGCCCCTACACACCAGCCCGCCCCTCCCGAACTCCCCGCGCCACCCGCACCCGCCACGCTGCAGCCCCGCCCCTTCTGAACTCTAACCTTCCTGGGACCCTCTCCCGCTCCAGCCCCGCCCGCGGATAACCTCTGACACCCAGGCTGACCTCTGACCTCCCTAGTCCCTCCTGCTCCCCCTTCGTCCTCTCGCCCCACCCAGCCGGCTCTCCCTCAGGAGTCGGGGAGACCCCGGCCACCCACGCCGGGACCAGTGGGGCGCGCCCTGACCCGGCCCCACTCACGGAGCCGCGGACTGAGCGCGAACCTGACCACGTGGGCGAAGGCGGAAGTAGAGAGCACTGCCGGACGGCGGCCGGACGTGGACAAAAGTCCTTCTGGGCGAGGCGGGCCGAGGTGGCTTGGGGCGGACCTTGGTGTCGGGGGCGGGACTAGGCGGGGCTTGGGCGGTATCGGGCGTGGTTTAGGGGCGGGGCCTGGTGCCGGGAGCCGGGTTCACGGCCGCTGCCGCCGCCGCCANCTTTCTGCCATTTCCTGAGATGGCTCACAGGGCAACTGTCACGCTGAGGTCCCTGGCCCAAGCACGTGGTGGCCTTGAGAGGTCAGAGCTGCGCCCCCTCGGGGCGCCCTCACCTGCATGCCGTGGTAGCCCTTCCCAGAATAAGCCATGAGCAGCACGATCTTCCGCTTGGGCAGCTTCCTCGGCTGCTCCCCATCCTCGCTGCTCTTGAGCTTCTTGGCCTGCTGCTCTGTTTCCTCCCAGACCCTGGTGGGGCCCTGCCAGCCACTCCGGGCCTTCTTGTCCTGCTCCTGTTTGGCTCCCACAGGCACGGGGGCCTCCCCGTTCCCGGCCATTGGGTGCGAACTGAAAAGACACGGTGGGGGTAGGGTGCCGGGCGGTGAGCAACACAGAAGGAAACAGAGTGAAAGAGTGACGGGGGCGGCACGGGCCGGTAAACACCCCGGGCTGACCACCGCGCCGTCCAAACCCCAGCTGGGCGCTAACTGTAGGTATTGCCCAACCACTAACTTGGCCTCGTTTCACTGTCCGAGAAACGGAGCAGTGGACAGCACTTAACGCGATCAGGGCTTGGCGCTCGCCGGGCATGCAGTCGGGCTCAGTGGGGGTCAGCGTGCTACCCCAGGGTCACAGACAAGTGCACCGTCATTACCAGAGGAGGCGCGGTCCCAGGTGCGGGGTCCACGGTCCGCAGGCTCTCCTCAGGGCCCAGGCCGCCGCCCGCAGGCCGGGGAGCCCCATGCAGTGCCGAGAGTGGCGGGGGTGAGGGGGCACGCGCCCGACCCCTGACCTCCCCCGGGACGCACCCTCCCAGGCCCTTTAGATCCCTGACCTCCCCGGGGCCCCTACACACCAGCCCGCCCCTCCCGAACTCCCCGCGCCACCCGCACCCGCCACGCTGCAGCCCCGCCCCTTCTGAACTCTAACCTTCCTGGGACCCTCTCCCGCTCCAGCCCCGCCCGCGGATAACCTCTGACACCCAGGCTGACCTCTGACCTCCCTAGTCCCTCCTGCTCCCCCTTCGTCCTCTCGCCCCACCCAGCCGGCTCTCCCTCGGGAGTCGGGGAGACCCCGGCCACCCACGCCGGGACCAGTGGGGCGCGCCCTGACCCGGCCCCACTCACGGAGCCGCGGACTGAGCGCGAACCTGACCACGTGGGCGAAGGCGGAAGTAGAGAGCACTGCCGGACGGCGGCCGGACGTGGACAAAAGTCCTTCTGGGCGAGGCGGGCCGAGGTGGCTTGGGGCGGACCTTGGTGTCGGGGGCGGGACTAGGCGGGGCTTGGGCGGTATCGGGCGTGGTTTAGGGGCGGGGCCTGGTGCCGGGAGCCGGGTTCACGGCCGCCGCCGCCGCCGCCGCCGCCAACAACTCCCGGCCACTTCGTGGCACTCTGAATGCACCATTTTAGAGCGAACGAGTCATCCTCGCAGCTAACGCTCCCAGGCGCTGCTCCGTGTTACATGTGTCAGTTCATTCAGTCCTTTCGCCCACCCTAGGGAGCAAGCACCATAGGATCTCCTCGTTACTGAAGAGGAAGCCGAGGGACAAAGAGGCTGAGCCCCTTGCCTGAAGTTTCACAGCAGCAAGCCCTGGCATGTGGATGAAAGCCTGTCTTTCAACAGCATGCAGACCAGCGCCTTCCCACAAACCTGTCCTAAGAACGCACTCGCCATGTGCCACGTGCTGTTCTAGTGGCTCGGATGCATGTTAGCTTATTCAATCCTCATGAAACATTGAGGAAGGTTTTCTTGTCCCCATTTTACACCGAGAGGCCCCGAAATGCCAGGGAGACAGTGAGTCATGCTGAGGCTCCAGGGAGTGATGACCTCCCGGGAACTGGTGGAAGACAGTTGGGAAACTCATCCGTGCGTGGGGTTTGGAAGACTATGGGTGGGTGGAATGAGCAACAGAACCCACAGAAGGTGGAAGGAAGTGCTGCTGTAGGCATGGGACTCATATCTCCCTGAGTGGGTCATTTGGTCAGCAGCTATTTACTGCGTACCTGCTAGGTTCCCGGTGCCTCCAGAGGCTGGGAATAGATAAGGAGCAGAAGCTTCCATTCCTGGGGGGACAGGTCATACAAACCAACAGTCAGAGAGTGTGTGATCAAGTAGTAAATGCCGAGTGAAGAATGACTCAGAAGTACTGACGCATGCTACAGTTGGGGGTACCTGAGAATACGGTCAGTGGGAGAAGCCACTCCGGGCCTTCTTATCCTGCTCCTGCTTGGTCCCCATGGACATGGGGGCCTCCACATGCAAAAGGCTGCATCACGCATGGCTCCACGTGCGGCTGATCCTTTAACAATGCAGGGTTGAGTATGCAGCTCCACTTATACAGGGTTTGTGTCACTAAATCCGAACTGCAGTACAACTCAGTCTGCCAGTGGTTGAATCCATGGTTGTGTAACCATGGATACAGAGAGCCAGCTGTCCAGTTATATGTGGATTTTCAAACTGCTTGAGGGGTCTGTGACCCAAACCACCTCATTGTTCATGGGTTAACTGCCGGGGTCCAGCCCCGGTGGATCCAGGGTGATTCGAAGGGTGGACGGCGTTGGCGAGGAAAACTTATTTATTTATTTATTAATATAAGATTAGATTAGAAAGAGATAGTATAGTAGGAAAATTAAGTGGAGAAAAGAGGCTGAATAACTTGATTTATGAGCTAAACTAATAAAACTCCAGACGAGGAGTTTGCACCATCTACGTTGGGCCACCGGCGCGTGTTTGAATATTGGAGAGTGCCCCGCCTTGGGCTCTCTCTCTCACAGATCTTAAAAGCCAGGGCAGGTAAGTAGACATGATGAGCCGCCCACTCCAGATGGGAATTCAGCCTGAAATTAAAGTAGGAAGAGGAGACATGGGGGAAACCAGTCCAGCGACTGATTCCATCCTCTATTGTCTAGAATCTCCTTTTATACCCTTGATTGTACATAGAGATCAATGGATAATACAAAATTATGCGGCATCAGCAGCCCTGACTCTTATCAAAACCAGGCTTTTCTCTCTGCATACCTAATTGTATACACAAGTCTTAGGTGATTTACATTGTCTTCTAGCCAAAAGGGCCAATTAACATTTTACAGCCTTTTTCCTGATAAGGGTTTGTCAACCAGAAGACTTATTTGTGTTGATCTTCCCAAAGTCTGGTGCCACTCTCAGAAAGCACTAAATAAAGTTACATTCTTACATAGCAAGGACACAAGGGGAGTGCAGTGATATACAACAAAGAAAAGTAATTAACTCAAAAGTCTAGTGTTGCTAACATCAAAACTACTATCTATCCTTTTCCATATCCCGTTTACATTGATTAACATCCTCCCAGGTGCCTAAAAGATAAAGAATATGGAGGTCTGGCAGCAGTCATTGAGTCAACAGTGAAAACCTCTACCAATGTAATTTTTAACTCTTTAGAAAAGGCTCTGTTTCTTTAAGATGCTTTTAAGCTTTGTGCCTCTCATGGTTGGGGGTTGTAAGCAATTCACAAGCTGCAAGAAGTCTGGCAAGCTAGAGAGTTATCAGAGGGCGTTTAACTGAAACATCCCTTTCAAATGCAGAAGACTAAAGCCCTGAATTGACTTTTCCAGAGAATATCAGAAGAGTGGAAAAGCAGAGTACAAAGGCCGGCAGATTCTTATTATCTGGGGGGTGGATGTTCGGGAAATTCCAGGGGGAACCCCTGAAACCTGATCACATCCTTGCGTATGCCAGGCTTCCTACCGCATGACCTTGTCACGGGCGGGATTCCTCATGCTGGCCCCCGACAGTCAACTCTATATGAAATGTCCAGAACAAGCAAATCCACAAAGAAAGTAGATCCGTTACTGCTGCCAGGGATTCTTTTGTGGATCAAACTCTTCTCAGCCTCCTCCTCTGCACACAAGTCAGACCTGGTTGGACAAGAGCTCACGCAGTTGGGAGGGGACAGCTGACCTGTGCTAAACAACCCACCCCACCCCACGGCCCCAGCACAGCCCATCCCTCTGGGGGAAGGGAAGAAAGAGCAGCACCAGGGCTCCAGGCATGAGTAAAGGTCAAGGTCACGTGTGGTTTTAGGAACTCAAGTGGCTGAGCGGCCTTGAGAAGCAGCAGGGCACTTTCACACAGAGCCCCCCTCACCTCTTACCATAGACAGAGACCCGTTATCAGGGGCCGGTTCTTTCCCATTCTCAGCCTCTGCAGCTCCGGAGGCATGGGCCCTGCTCTGGCACTTGCAGATGGATACGGGGGCCCAGGCTGAGCTGCTCGTGTGAGCGCATGACCTGGGCAACTGTGATGACTGAAATGGGAGAGGAACTAGAGCTGCTGAGGAGAGCTGTTGAAACTCAATGATGGGGACTTTGGGTTGTGTCCTGGAGATCAGTCAGCCTCTCCCTGCCCGAGTGAACCAAGAAGCCCAATGTGCTGGAACGGAAACCCGGGGCGGGGTGAGGGCAGTCTCAGGGGCAGGTCCAAGACCCTGAGTTGTGCCTGGGGGCGGGGGGCCTGAGTCAACAGGCAGGGACCATAGAAGCCTGGGGCCCTGCTTTCGGGACCTCCATCAGGTGAGACAGAATGTTGAAGGGAAAAGGCCACAGAGGCGGATTCCTGCAAACCGGCCATGGCAATGCCAAGCATGCCTGCTCTCTCATCGATGCCAGCAGGTCTAATCTCGCCATCTCAGACCTATGGAGTGCATACTGAAACCTTTGAGGTCGGAATAGATGCCCAGGGGGCAGTTTGAAGTGGGACAGGCCCCTGAGTTGGGCCTCCTAGCTGAGGGTCCCTGTGAGCATGCCAGGAACGTGCAATGCAAGGTCTACAGAAAGAAAGCCTGTCCCTCCTGTGTGCTTGCTGCACCCCCAGGCCCAGCCAGTTCTCCTTACTGTCAGGCTCCTGCACAGGGATATTTATAGCAGCTTCACCTATAAATACTGACACTGAGAAGCCAGAGGGCATCCTTTGGTAGGTGAACAGATAAACTTGGTACCTCCAGACAGGGGTATCATCAGCACTGAAAAGAAATGAGCCATCAAGCCATGAAAAAGCCACTCTGAATAAACTACACACTGTGTGATTCCAGCATTCCGGAAGAGGCAAAATTATGGAGACAGTAAAGGGACAGGGATTGACGTTGGTGGAATGAACACAGGGCACAGAGGACTTTTCAGGGCAGTGAAATGATACTGAAATGGTACATCATCGTACACGTATCCAAACCCACAGCATGTGCACCGAGAGCGAATCAAACATAAACCATGGACTCTGGGTGATAACGTGTTGATGTCGGTTCAGCAGTGGTAACAGGTGAATCTCACCGATGCAAGTTATTAATGGGGCAGTGCAGGGGGCAGAGGGGGAGAGGGAGTAGTGTGTGCGAGTTCTCTGTACTTCCTGCACAATGTTTCTGTGAACCTAAAACTGCTGTAAGAAATGAAGTCTATTAACGTGACAACAAAATGCCACGGTTGTCTTAATCCTCTTTTGGCCTTTCTAACATACGGGGGAGCCCCACAGAACAGAAGGGGCTGCCTCTCCGACAGCATGACCCTTCCTGTCTACAGAGAAGAGAGCACGCACTCCAGGAAGCCAGACGGAGCAGCCCTGCTGGGACCCGGCCTTTTAGGGCCCCACCTTCCACTTCCTCTTAAGGCCACCTTTCCAGGAACTTTCGTCTCACATTGTGGTTAGCCTCTTTGGTAACTTAATGAATTATTTTTAACCTAGTGAAACAATATGTAGCCTAAAAATGCAAACCTTACCACTCAACAATAGAGAAACCATCCAAATCAAGGATGGGTTCAGTTCAGTTCAGTTCAGTTCAGTCGCTCAGTCGTGTGCAACTCTTTGCGACCCCATGAATTGCAGCACGCCAGGCCTCCCTGTTCATCACCATCTCTCGGAGTTCACTCAGACTCACATCCATCAAGTCAATGATGCCATCCAGCCATCTCATCCTCGGTCGTCCCCTTCTCCTCCTGCCCCCAATCCCTCCCAG
>SJYT01000952.1:89141-109117 GCA_006410635.1 Cephalophus harveyi | reverse complement strand
CTGACCTGCATACAGATTTCTCAAGGGTAAGGAACTTAAAATAGAAAAGATCTAGAAAATGCTAACAAACCTGTGAGAAGACACTTGGGGTCACTAACCACTAGGGTAGTGCAAATCAAAACCACAGCCTCTCACACCCACACAGATGTGGAGCGGGGGACCCTTCTGGGATGGAAATGCTGTGGCTGCTGTTATGGTTTGGCAGCTGGTGAACCCCCAGACTGAGCTCCGCAGCCTTGCCTTGAGCCTGATCCCCAATCGCCAGGTGATGCTGCAGGACATGGGGACGGGGGGACCAAGAAAGGAGGTGACAGAGCAAGACAGTGACAACCCATCCGTAACAGCAGCTCAACAAATCCAGACGTTTATTTCCTTAAATTGATATTACACAATTAACATAAAGGTGTGTGTGTGGCGGAGGGGGGGTCACACAAAACGTCTTTTAAGGTAGATCAAGGGGAGAGCTGTGTCATGGAGAAAAGGACAGGCTGGCAGCACGCACCCTGTGCCCCGGGAGGCTGGCAGCGAACAGAGCTGCAAGTGGCTACTCCCATGGCGCTGGCCTCCCAGTGGGCCGATTCCAGCTGATCATAAAGCAATAAATACGAACACATTCTGCGTTGGAGGAGAAACTCAAGTCACTGGTGATGAGACACAAAGGGGTCCCAGGGCTGCTTGCTGCTTTTAAGTCCAAGCACAGAGGCAAGATTTCAAGTATCACCGAGAGAGAAAATGAGGGTCTTCACCTGGGCCTGGGGTGAGACCTCAAAGATGGACTGGGGCCCCCTCTGCATCCTTGTGAACAGGTTTGAGAGGAGTTGGGCAGGGCTGGGCAGATCAGGGAAGGGCACCCTAGGGCCTAGACGAGGGCTTTTCTGCCAACCCCCCAAATGTGGCCAGGACCTGGGTGTGTGGGGGGTGACTTGATGTTAAAACCTACTGTGAAAGCTGGACTGGGAGGCTTTTGCACAAATATGGTCATCACCTGCCCACCATCTTCAGGCAGGAAGCGAGGGTGAGGTGGGGGCAGACAGCTAAGCACAGACCACACGCGCCTAGCACCATCAGCCCCCCAGGTCTCGACATCGCTGCCAAGGCTGTCCCTGCCCTGCTCCCACCCTTTCAAAACAAAACATCAACTCGTATGAGATTTCTTAAAAAAAAAAAAAAAAAAAGTAGGAGTTACAGAAAATAAGACACGTTTTAGGAGAAAAATGTGAAAGACTGCAACGTCTGTGCTGGGTTTTGGAAGCTCGGTGCTTCATACTGTCCGTCCCTAAAAGAACATTTAAATAAGACGGCTGTCTCCCGAAGAGGGTCCCGGGCGGTGGGCACAGAACATGTGCTCGTGGAGCTGTTTATACACGTACATGAGCATACGGGTGTGCACACACGCCTCATAGTGCAACAGCTGGGACCGAGTGGCAGCCCCGGGTCCAGTCCGCCTGCATAAAGTGCTGGGTGATTCACAAAGCTGGGTGGTGGTCTCAGGGAAGGGCAGAGGAGGGAGCCAGGAGGATACACCTTTTCCTGGGTGGATCCACTGGGCAGGCCTGGCGGCTTTGGCTTGAGTGGGCATCGTGGTTTCAGGGCCTCTGTCTTCAGCGTGACAGCCCTGGGGTCTGGGTAGGGTCGGGGGATGCCCATGCATCCCCACCTGCCATCGAGGCAGCCGAGAGAGAAGTTCAGATCGCTGGCTGGGCTAGGAGTTCTGCCCGTCAGCCAGGCCAGGGGATTGGCCTGTGCTGAGGTTCTGGGTGGGGCCCTCCGCCACCCTGAAGTCCATGGCCGAGGAGCTCAGGAGATGGAGACGTGGCTTGAGGCCTGGCTCTGGTCGCTGGGTGGGAAGCCAAGGTCCTTTCCCCAGCACCAGCGAGCAGTGTCAAGGCCACAGGCTTGTCTTTTTCAGCCCGGCCAGCACACTGCTCCCCGCCCCACGGATCTGCAGAGAAGGTCCAGTCCTTTCGGCACCACAGGCCGGGCCTCCAAGAGGTCAGGCACAGATGCCGGTCAGCAGGGCCGAGAGTCTCCGCTCAATGCACAGCTTGCCTGCAGTGAGGGAGGGCGAGAGAGTACCCAGTGAGCGGGTGCCCGGCTGCCCCCTCCCGCTCCCCCGGGCCCAGCGGCACTGACACTTGGCGATGTTCTCCACGTCCGCCTGGTCTGTGAGAATCTGCTGCAGCCCCTCCATGAGCAGCAGGGCCTTGTGGTAGCGCTGGACACAGTCCTCCCGGCGGTGGAACATCTCGTCCAGGGCGGCCGACTGCACCTGCCGGGCGAGGGTGGAGGCTGGGTCTGGCTGCCCCCCAACAGGGTAGGAGGACCCGGAGCTGACTGCCTGCAGGCTGGAGGGCATGAGTGATGGGGCAGGGTGGTGCGGGCACCGTCCAAGTCACGTGAGGCCTAAACAGATGCTCGCTCACCTCAGGCAGTCAGGGTTGCAGGTCAGACCCCGAGGGCGGCTAGCTCTGCCCCCAGCTCTGCACTGCCACTGGGGAGAGGGCTCCCTCGGACCTGGTCCCATTCACTATCAGTGAGGGCTAGTGATGGCACAGCTTAGCAACGGTCACCCCAGGAGTTTGGGGATGAGAAGGCAGACTTTTCCCAAACGTTTATTCAAACGTTGCTTTTACTACAAGTGACTTCTTTCAAAAGCAGAGACTGCTTTAGAAGCCACTCTTTTTGAAGAGGAACAGAGGAAGAACACTGAGCAGGGCCCTCCACCCCCCAGCTGTCTCCATGCTGCGTCTTCCGAGCTGGATGCCTGCACGGGTTTCTTCCACTGCAGAAGAAACCAACTCGCCTGTGAAGAGACTTCAAAACCAGGTCCCCTGCTTCCCTGGTAAGGAAACTGAGTTTAGAGAGGGATGTGACCAGAGATACACTTGGACAATGGAGTCACACTCTGGGGCTTAAGCTCAGGTGAGCTCTGGGCTCCCTGCTGGGGCTGGAGGGGGGGCCTAGGTATCANGCAGAAGAAACCAACTCGCCTGTGAAGAGACTTCAAAACCAGGTCCCCTGCTTCCCTGGTAAGGAAACTGAGTTTAGAGAGGGATGTGACCAGAGATACACTTGGACAATGGAGTCACACTCTGGGGCTTAAGCTCAGGTGAGCTCTGGGCTCCCTGCTGGGGCTGGAGGGAGGGCCTAGGTATCACTGGTTGGCAGAGTAGACAGCATGGTGGAGCAACGCCCTCTGCAGTCTGGCAGAGCTGTGGTCGTCAATCAGCCCTGCCTACTCCTTGGCCCGCTCTCCCAGCTCCTCCCAACATGGGGTCCCGCAGGTCATACCGTCTGCACTGCGTGGCTAAAGATGAGCTTCTCAGCAGTGACGCTCTGGATGCGGTCCAGGAGCCGCTGCTTATCCAGGAAGAAGCGCTGCAGCCGCAGGCTCAGGCTTTGGCAGGACACCACACTGGTCTTGTACAGCTCGTTCAGTTTCCGCACCACTGCAGGAGGGGACCTTGCAGCTCAGGCTGACTGCAGGAGTGGGGACCAACAGGCAAAAAGCCCCTCACTCCACCCCCGGGGCAGCTTGCTGACCCCACCTCCTATGCCTTCTGCCCCAGCAATGCACACTGTGCCTTCCCACCCCCAGACACACAGGGCCCTGTTTCGGGGCCTTTGCATCTGGCCTTCCACCACCCCCCTGGCTGTTATCCCACCTGGGTGGGGCCTGTACCAGGTAGCCTTAGAAAGGCCTCCCTCATCACCTCACCCTCCCTGTCTTCCCCACGAGCTCAGAGCCTCCTGCACCGACCCTGCTGGGAGCCCAAGCCATCCGCACTCACCTTGCTTCACGGTGGACGACAAGCAGAGCTTGCCGGCCCGGATCTGGTCGATGGCGGTCTGCAGGCCCGAGGACAGGAGCTCGGCTACCTTCAGGTAGAGCACCAGCTGCTCTGCAAAACTGGAGGGCGGCACGGATGTGTCAGGGGGCTGGGGGGCCCACGCCCCAGGCGGCTTCCCCGCTGGGCACCCGCTGGGCACACCCACCCCCACTCGCGGCTCAGCAGGCTGATCTGGTCGGCCACCACGCTCTCCTGCAGCTGGTCCTCAGGCCCCCCGGCCGCCTCGCTGGCGCTGCCCTTTAGAGCCGCGATCTCTAGGACGTGCTGGACAAAGACGAGCGTGAAACGCAGGCTGTGCAGGATCTCCGTGTGCTCTTGCTGGGGAGATGGGGCGGCTGAGCGACGGACCTTGACAGCCCCGTAACCAGCCCTGCCCACAGATCATGCCGGGCCTCACCCCGGCCCGAGCCCTCACCTCCATCAGGGTCTCCTCGGGGAGGTCGGGGGCCTCGAAGGTCACGGCTCCCTCCAGGTTGGCAGTGACAGGGTCGGCAAAGCTGCAGCAGTGGCCAGGGGCGGGGACCTCAAGGGTGGCCTCACTGTAGGCCCCAGGCGCCAGGTGGCGGGCAGAGGAGGAGCCGGCCGAGCTGAGGGAGCTGGAGGAGCCCACTGTGGGGAGAGGGCTGGTGAGGAGGGGCCCCCACCACAGCTGCCCCTTCCCCACCAATCTTCTGCCACTCTGAGACACAAAGTCTGGTCCCCACCACCCGGATCCTCTCCCTCCAGGGAGCAGAGCCCACAGTGGAGGCCTCACCACTCCTGGGCCTCCGTCTACTGTAGGTGGGACCCTCAAGTTCAGAGGCTGGGGTTGCAGAGGCCTGTCTGCATGACCTGTGCTAGCCCAGAGGCAGCTCTGAGATCTAGACCCCTGACCCTACCGGGAGGGCCCTCCCAGGGCCCCAGCATGGGGGTGGTGCCCCCGTGCCCAGGGTTATCACCCCTGCTCCACTGGTGCCATCACCCACCGCCCCTCCCGCTTCCTGAAGGATGGCGTGGGCCACTGACCTACTGCAGCTCCGAGGCCACCAGATGGTCCTCACCTGAGAACATGGTCGTGCGGGGGCCCTGGGGTGGCGTGGTCCCGCTGGGGGGCGAGCCCACTGTGAACACTACGGGGGAAGGGCTGCTGGCGCCCCCAGCGCGAGCTCCTGGGTGCAGGTTCCCTCCGAAGCCAGCAGAGGGCGCTGGGGGAGTGAGAAGAGGCGCTCAGGTTCCTCCCACCATGGCCCCCCCCACTTCCCAGAGAGCTCCCCACCGGCCCCCTCCAGCGCACCAATCTCCATGGGCTTCTCCTGCAGGCTGTCCGTGCTGCCTGAGTCGGGGGCCTGCGTCCCAAACGCAGCCTTAAGGAGCAGATCTGTGAGGCGGCCGGTGCTGAGGGACCTGCAGGGTGAAGGGTGGTAGAGGTGCCATGAGCCGCCCCGGGGGTACCAGTCTACCCACTGCCCAGGGCTGGCCCCATACACCCCACAGGCAGGGCCTGGGGAACCTCACAGCCTGGTCAGCGTGCCCAGCCCTGCCCATTCCAGGCAGTGACTCTCACCCATTGAACAGATGTGCAAACTGAGGCTCAGAAGCGGTGGTGGAGGGAGTGAGGTGCAGGCAAACAGCAGGTAGGCTGGGCCTCAACTCCCCAGGCAGTGTTGGGGGAATCCTCAACACTCACCTTCCGAAGGGGCCCCTGGTGTCCTCGGTGGGCCGCAGGCCAGGGCCCAGCTGCTGCCCCTGGAAGGGACCCGCCTCAGAGAGGTCAGGCAGCGTCCGGTTCCGTGGTGGTGTCATGACCACGCCTTGCCGGGCCAGGAGGGTCAGCAGGTTCTGGGAGCTGGGGGTCTTGGTGAACTCGAACGCGGGCACAGTCTAGGAGGGGCAGGGAAGGTGCTGAGAATGACCTGCACGGTAGGTAACGCTAACATCCTGACAGGCTCAGCAGTGCTGGCCTGAATCTGCAAGGCCCCACGCCTCCGCGAAGGCCCAACCCTCACTGACCCAAGTCTTCACAGCAAAGAAGTGAGACTTGCGTGTGGCTGACTCCGTCCTGTGCTGGAGCAAAGGCACACATGCAGACATGTACCACACTGGGCACACACGTGTGCACCTATGCCCTCACACAGACACCATCCGCTGGCTGAGGTACCAGCCCCGCTTCACAGACAGAAAAACTGACGCAAGGGCTGAACTAAGTCATCTGCCCATGGCGGCAGCTCAGGTTCTCCGGTGCTCTGGACGCTGGGCCAGGGTCGGTACTTCCCATCCAGGGCCAAGAGATGTTTCGCCTTTGGGGCCAGTCTTCATCGCGGCACTCCGCGTGTAAATGGGGAGATTTACGGAGTCAGCCACCAGCTGGTGCAAAAGATCTGGGTGCAGAGGGCAGGCCCAGCTGTGCTGGAGCATGCAGGCCTACCCCTGGCTTCTGGGGACCCTCATGTCCTGCGGGAATCCCACCAGGGAGAAAGCCCAATAGCCCAGGCACATGGGACAAGCACAGCGTCCCTCCCACCCAGCCCCTGGAGGTCTGGGGCCCTGATACCTTCGTGGGGGAGCCCAGGATAGGGGGCAGGGGGTTCCGCTGCAGGAAGTCGGGCAGCTTGGGTGAGCCGCGCAGGGGCCGGCAGGATTGAAGTCCGTGGGAGGGCTGGGGGGGGCTGGCCTGCGGGTGGCCGAATGCCACCCCCAGTGGGTCCGTGGGGGGCTTGGGCAGCTTGGGACGGACGACATGCAGGTCGGACAGGTTGGGGGCGCTGTGCAGGCGGCAGCCCAGCCCGGTGGTGTGGGGAGAGTGCTCAGGTGCAGAGGAGCCTGGGAGGGGACAGGATGGGCCCAGTCACAGCCGTCCATGGACACCTGGACCGGCCCACACCACCAACCAATTGTGGATGGAGGCCCCCAGTCTGCTCAGGATTCCCTTTACCCTCATAGTCACCCAAGCCACACTGCACCCATGCTTTACTGCGCACCTGGAAACAGGCACAGAGACACTGAGACACCTGCCCAAGGTCACACAGCATGACAGGAGTATGGGCTGAATTTGAACCCCGTAGTCAGCCTCCATAACCTGAAGGCTGGTGCTTATTAAACAGTCTTATGGAATTTTCTTTCTCTCTTCAACTCATAAGAAATGATGATTATGGGGACTTCCCTGGTGGCTCAATGGTAAAGAATCTACCTGCCAAAGCAGGAGACCTGGGTTTGATCCCTGATCCAGGAAGATCCCATGTGCCGTGGAACAACTAAGCCTGTGCATCACAATTAATCAGCCTGTGCTCTAGAGCCTAGGAATTGCAATTACTGAGCCTGTGTGCTGCAACTACTAAAGAGCCGGTGCTCTGCAACAAAAGCCACCACAATGAGAAGCCTGCACAACTGCTCGCCACAACTAGAGAAAAGCCTGCTCAGCACCATAAGACCCAGCATAGCCACAAAGAAAGAAATAAAATTGTACTTAAATAAATCTTAAAAAAAAAAAATGATGGTTGTGAACAGGAAGACAACCACTGTTCTAAGCAGTGACAGGCCAGCCCAGGGAGGTCAGCCCAGCTCCTGTGCCCCTCCCCAGCTCCACCCTCAAAACCATCAATCAGGCTGGGGCCGCACCCACCTGGACGAGGGGACCTGCCACCCCGCATCTCAGATGCTTGAGGGGAAGGTGCTCCGGTCCAGCCTGGCCGCTCAGGGATGGTTCCGACTTGGGGGAAAGAGAAATTGCCAGGGTCAACATGGGATGGACAGCAAGACCTTCCCCTGCCCCAGGGTGGAGACACCCAGTCCCAGCTCAGATGCTGGGTCTCCCAGCAGTACAGTATATAGGCTCACCCTGAGGAGACGGTGTGTAGGGCCGGCCCCCACCCAGGGACAGCTTCCTGGCCAGGGCGCCTCCGTGCTCAGCATGGGACGGGGGTGATGGGCTGGCCCGTGCAAAGCCCAAAGGACTGGTGCTGCCTGACCTGCGGATGGCAGAGGACCTGGAGACAAGCAGGTACAAGGTGTGAGGTCCCCAGCCACGCTCAAGGGCCACGAGCATGCCACGTTGTCTGTCCCCCTTCATTCAAATAATGGGCCTTGCCAGGAGTCAAAACCAGCTGGGGGTCCCCAGTCCCTGCCAGGGTGACTGCCAACTCAGAGGGGCTTCTGGGAATTGATTTAAAAAGTACCCCTTCCCACTCTCTTTTGGAACTTAACACAAATCACCATCAGTTTTATAAACACAAGCAGTCACCATACAGCTAGAGTGCCAGAACGGCCACGAAGCAAGTGGTGGCACTGGCAGTTACGCAGTGCGCAGCCTGCACAACCATGCTTGACAGATGGCCCTGCACCAGCCAAGGGGGGTTCTTACCACAGACGAGCCTGGCCAGTGGGGGGGGGCCTGCACTCACCGCGCTGTCTGGTACTGGGTGGGTGACTGCAGGTTCTGCTCAATGCGCTGGTAGTTCTGAACCTGCGTGGGGACTGGGATGGGGACAGAGGCCCCACATCTGCTGCTGGAGAACGTGCCGATCCGGCTGTGGTGGGCAGAGAGAGGTCGGGGTCACTGCAGGCGGGGCACTGGGCTGAACCCCAGGCCCGATATACTGGGTCAGAGGCCACTCCAGCCACCTGCTTCCCGGTCTCCACACACGGCCACTACTGCTCCTAGGGGGTAGCAGGGACTGTCTGTGGGCACTTCCTCCCCGCTACTCTGCACTCAGGTGGCTTCTGGTTGGGACCAGCCAGTAGGAAGGGGACAGAGGACAGTGAGTGGGCTGCTCCTGAGGGCTCTGGGCATCCCTGCCCCTTTGGCCCTACAAGCTCGGGGAGCGGGGCTGATGACACTGGTCTCTGGCAGTTCCTACAGCCCCTGTGGGCCCCAGCCCCCACCTTGCATCCTTCCCACCGCAAACCCTCCCTTCCGCTGGACCACCCATGAGGGGCCTGGCGGCCTGCCCAGCCTCTGGACACGACAGCTTCCTGCAGGGCCCGGCTTGGCCCTGGCGTGCTGTGACGCCAGGGGAAGCCTAGGTGGCCCCTGCCCCACTTACCCTGAGGGGCTAAGGGAGCTGCCGCAGGGCGGGGAAGGAGACGGGGTCCGGCCACGGCTGTCCAGGCCTGTGGAGGCCGCCAGCGAGCTCCTGTGGACAGGGCAACAGGCAGTCCCCACTCAGAACAAACATGCACACGGACTCGCATCACCCTCAGGACTCCATCCTGCACGGGGCACAGCAGACCTGGCCCTGCCCAAACTCTGACCCAGAGGGTCGAAAGATAACCTGAGAGCAGGCACTGCCCTCCCCCCAGAACAGGGGGCAAGGGGCATGGGGCTGGGGGATGCTCACCCACTGCACATCAGGCTGTCCGGTGGCGGCTTGGCACCTGCTGCCTCAGCCACCAGGTCACCTGTGGACAGGAAATGAGTCAGGGTGGACCCAGACACCTCCTCCTGGGGTGGTGGGGGCCATGCGGGGCGCCAGCGCTCTCCTGTCCCTGTTCTGGCACTCACATTGCCACCTCCCTTTGCCTGTCTGGACTCAGGCCTCTAAAGGAGACCCTGGAAACTCTCCTGCCCACCAGCCTTCAGCCAACCTCAGGCCGGGTGTCCACACCTCCCAATCTGGGTCTGCCCCTCCTCCCAGATCTTCAAGCTCCCACCTTCCCTCCTGCTGCCCTCCTTGCGATGCCCTCGGCTGGGTACCGGGCCCCTCCTCTGCATCAGAGCCAAGCTGACAGGCTCAGGGTGCCCCACTGGACACCAGGGCTGGCTCCCACCCAGCCCCATCTCAGCAGTCTTGGGGGCCAGAGCCAGCGAGAGACACACCAGCATCTAGGGTCAGGAGAGGAACTGAGGACCCCAGGACAGGGCTTTGGAAGGGTTGCAGGGCATAGACTACAACCCAGATACAGATGGGCAGGTGCTCTGGACGCTCCGGACACTCCGGGGCACAGGGCCTGTGCGTGGCCAAAGGCAGGACTCAGCTCTGACTTGATGACCAAGCACACCTGGGGTGGGAGCTTCCGAGTCTCTCCTTAGGGGTGTGTCTGGCACGTCTGCAGTGAGCCCCTGCCCACCCCGCGGGGGCCCCTTACCTGGGAACTGGGCCGGGACCATGACAAAGTCGTCGGTGTCGCAGGATGAGTCCTTGCTGCTGCCACCCGAGTCCCGGGAGCCCTGCAGGAAGCCGGCGGCCTCGGCCGGGGAGGTCAGGGTCTTCTGGAGCTCCTGCGGCATCTCCCCCAGGGACTGGGGGCCAGAGGGGAGCCCGCTGAGACTCAGGCCCAGGGCCTGGGGGAAGCAGGGCTGCTGGGGATGAGGCCAGGGCTCTGCACGATCTCCCCACCGCGCCACGCCTCGCCTGTGACTTCCCCACGAGGACAGTCATCTCACAGAGCCACCTGCCCCCCAGGTGAGGAGGCGCTTCACTCCCACAGGCTCCAGGGAGACCCCCTTTCAGGCGACCCTCCACTTCTCCCTCCATCCTGTGGAGGGTCGTACAGCCTGGCACACTGGGGACGTGTACAGGGGGCAAGGCTGCCTGTGCACAAGCCCTGCGCCATGCTCAGCAGACAGGGGATCGGAGAGGTGTTCTCTCCACCACCAGTCCAGCCCTGGTCCCTGCCTAGCAGGACTGACAGGTGGAGGTTCAAGTCCCAACGCCCTCAACCCCACGCACAACCTTGGCAGGCCTCACCCCACCTGTGCTGGGAACGTGGGCTGCAGGGATCAGATCCCAGGACACAGGGACCCCTGCACACAATCCTGCCCGGGGCCCCTGTCCGTGTCCACCCATGCACAAGAAGGTTCAGAGCTGATGTAGCCCGCTGACAGCCATCAGGTCAGCCTCCGGGACACAAGCGGAGAGGGAGCCTGAAAGGGGACTTCACCCAATTCTACCGCTCCACGTCCACAAGCAGAACGTCTAAGTCTGGTGTCATCTGACCAGACTACACTGCAGAAATAAATGTGAGGGCCTGGCTAGGACAGAAGCCCCAGCAGGGTTCCTGCAGCCGCCTACATGCCCCAAAGCCGAGGGAGAGGAGCCCGTAGCCCCGACCCTGCGCGTGACTCACCGGTGGGGAGGCCAGGTGTGAGGTGGAGCTGCTGCTGGAGCTGCTGCCAGACCCCGAGCTCGGGTACGAGGGCACGGGCACAGGAGGGGCTGGGGGACGATGTGGGTCAGCGCATGCCAGCATGGGATGCTCCCCGGGCCCTGCACACTCCCACCCCGCCCATGACAACCCCACACCCTCCAGGACGCCAGGGAGAAGACCTGTGCGAGGCCCCTGCCCCCACCTCCCCAATCCCACTGCACCACGTCAGCTGAGCTCAAGCCCAGCCCACGGCCTCGGGGGTCCCTGGGGACTACAGGCGGGAGCAGGCCTGGGGAGCTGGAAGTGGGGGTGGGGCTGGAAGCCCATGGGGAGAAGGAGGCACAGGAGTCCTAGAACCCTCAGGGGACTCACACTTCTTCACAGCGGCACTGGCGTCCAGAAAGGGGTGATGGAAAAACTCATCTGTAGGAGGAAAGTTGGGCCAGGGCTCAGGAGGGTCCGACACCAGAACTCCCAGGGTGAAGGCTGGGCCCCCACCATCCCTTCCTGTGGGCCTGAGCTCCTGCAGGCTCTGGCCCCTGTCCTGGCTGCCTCACGCCAGGCGCGGGGGAGACAGAGCCCCAGCTGGCAGCTCTTGAACACATCTGGCACCCCCAGCGGTCCAGGCCGGCTCCACCCACCCTTCCGACAGTTCCCAGCAACGCTGCCTGTTGCACAAGTGGGGGTTTTTCTATCTGTGCAGCTGGGAAAGGAGCAGTGGGAACGGGGAAACCCACTCACTGTGGCCACAGGGGACCTGGAAGTTGGGGGTGCAGGATGAGGGGTCCAGGGCCGAGAGCTAGAAGGGCTCCTGACCCCCAGGCCTGTCAGAAGGAGTAGGGGGGCCGGGCGGCCGGCACTCACCAAAGTCCATGCGGTCTTTGTGGTTGCGCTGAAGCAGAGCCAGGAGCAGCTGTCTCAGCGGGGCCGAGGTCTCCCGGGGGATGCTGGGGGCACAGAACACAGTGTTGACATCTGCCGCCGGGGGGGGGTCGGGGTGGGGGGCACACTCACGTGGGGACCAGCGTCTTGTTCTTCTCGTAGAAGAGGCGGAGGTCCTGGGGACTGCTGGCCTGGAAGGCGGGGACAGGGGGTGAGGAGTGAGCGCCCGCTCCACTTGGCCACTGCCCACTCTGCGCCTGACCCCAAAAGGTCCGTGGTCCAGCACTGCCAGCCTGTCTGTCTGAACGCTGAGAGCCCTCACATGCTTCCAAGGAAGGGGCACCCCCTCTCCCCACTCAGGCTGTGGAATCGCAGGGACCACACAAAGGTGGAGGCTGGGGAGGTCCAGAGAAGGTTGCTGGGCCTTTCACCCATCTGCTGTGGATGACTTCTGGGTAACTGCTGTAACTGGTTGTTTGCTTCTTGAAATTGAAAAGTAGCCCATGCGCCAGCTCCAGAAGAGGGCCCCAGTAAGTTCACTCCCCAAGTGGGCCCTGCCTCCCTTGATAACACATGGCTGGCACATGCATGTTCATTAATCATTCCCTGAGCCCTGCTATGTGCCAGGCACTGTTCCAGGCACGAGGGTACAACGTTCCCAAGGCCGACCTGCCAGCCAGGGACAGCCCTGTGCTTGCCCACATGGGGAAAACAGTAGGCACGGAGGGGTGGATGGTCCAGAGAAGGTTGCTGGGCCTTTCACCCATCTGCTGTGGATGACTTCTGGGTAACTGCTGTAACTGGTTGTTTGCTTCTTGAAATTGAAAAGTAGCCCATGCGCCAGCTCCAGAAGAGGGCCCCAGTAAGTTCACTCCCCAAGTGGGCCCTGCCTCCCTTGATAACACATGGCTGGCACATGCATGTTCATTAATCATTCCCTGAGCCCTGCTATGTGCCAGGCACTGTTCCAGGCACGAGGGTACAACGTTCCCAAGGCCGACCTGCCAGCCAGGGACAGCCCTGTGCTTGCCCACATGGGGAAAACAGTAGGCACGGAGGGGTGGAGGGAGCGGGGGGTGGAGCAGGCACAGAGGCTCTGGGGCAAGCTGGTGGCAAAGGAGGGCTACCAGGTCAGGCCAAGGGGGTCACTGCAGGATCCGTGTTTGTGGGGTGGGCTCAGACGCATGGGCCCTTTAGGGTCCAGCACAGGACAGGCCACTGCCTTCCAAATGTAGGGTACACCCCCGAGTTTGGGGTCCTGGTATCAATGGACTGGCTCACTCCGGCACTGGAATGGGTGGGAGGGAGGCCATGACACTTGGTTCAGACATACACATGGACACACACAGAAGTGCTCCAGAGCCAGTGGAGACTCCGGCCTTGGCTCTAAGCAGGATAGGCCCCTGAACCGACTGCACAGTGGGAAGCTGGGTGACCATGTCATGCAAGTGGAGGGGAGGCTGCAGGACTTCAGCGACCCACGACCATGGCAGGCTGCAGAGACAAGCATGCGCACACCTGCAGCGGAGCCCTCTGCCCTGGGCCCTCACCTGGAACGGCGCCTTCCCTGTCAGGCACTGGTACACGATGGTGCCGATGCTCCACAGGTCTGCCTTCCCGTCATAGTGCTGGGACATGATGACCTCGGGGGCCTGCGGGGCGTACAGGTTTGTGTGGCGAGTATGGACACTGAACTGTGCTGACCAAAGCCTGCCTCCAGCTGGGCGTCAGCCAATCAGAACAGACACCAGCCAGGGGCCAGTCACACAGACACTAGCAAAGTGTCAAACGCCAGAGACATGGCGGGGAACAAATGGTATATCCATGTCGGCTGCCAGCCAAGGTGAGACCACAGGATGGGGCTCAGCTCTGGACATGGGAGGGAACCCTGCTCCTGTGTGGATGGAGGCCCCCTCTGACAGGACAAGGCAGCAGGGGCTGAGGGTAGCCACCTACCATGTACATGGGGGAGCCACAAAGCGTGGCTGCCATCATGTTGGTCTGCAGGTACCGAGCGAAGCCGAAGTCGGCTGCAGGCAAGGAGAGATGTGTGAGGGGGGCGGCTGAGGCCCCTGGGCCCCCTGGGCCGCAGCCGCCCCGCCTCACCAATCTTGACCCGAATGTTGTTGGGGTTGGCGCGGCGCCCGCCAGGGTTGGACAGCAGGATGTTCTGGGGCTTCAGGTCCCGGTGGATGATGCCCTTGCTGTGCAGGAGCCGCATGGCGCCCGCGATCTGCTGCAGGAAGAGCCGGATGGTGTCCTCGCTTAGCGTGCGCATGGCTGCAGGGAGACAGGGTTCAGGTGGGCACAGCTCGCCCGGGCACCCAGAGTGAGGGGCCTCCTACTGCTCCCTGCGGCCTCTGAACCCATCCTTCGTACCACCTGACCCTGAGCTGCTCCCGTGTCCCCTCCCCACCTGCCAGCTCCATGGTGTTGCCCAGCACACCCTGCCCCTTCTCAGGTTAGGACCACCTCTCAGCAGCTTCCTCCACCTACTGCTCAGGGTAAACACCATGGCCAGTGGCTGCTTGACAAGCCCCAGGTCCAGCTTCAACCAGCGAAGGGCTCATCCAACAGGTGAGAGAGTAATTCCCCACTTTTGCCAGGACCCTGGGGAGGCCCGCCCCCTGTGGATAGCTAGGGATCTCTGGAGTGCAGACCGCTCAGGACAGGCCTGTCTCCTGCAGAGCCACCAATCAGTGGCCACAGGGACACCCCATAAGGCACCACATCCCAGCAGACTGAATAGAGCCCAGCTCAAGAGTGATCCTTCCAGGCCAAGTCTGCCCTGCAAGGCCATCCTTCGTGGTTTTGACATAGCATGTAACCCTAACAGGGCTTCAGTCACCCTTCCATCCTTCTCAGCAGGCGTCACCACCATTAGGCCTAAGAAAGCTCGTTCACACCAGGCCACCTCTCACACTGGGTCAAGGGTGAGCCTGAGTGCGCAGCCCATCCAGCCACGGGTGTCCACTCACTGTGCAGGTAGTCGGCCAGATCCCCGCCGTTACAGTACTGCAAAAGACCAGCCACGTGTCTTGGTCAGCTGCCAGGGGAGACCCTGCAGCCCAGCACAGGTCTCCCCATCACCCAACTCCAGGACACCTGCTCCCTTGGCACTTGGGGCAGACATGCCTTGCAACTCTCAAGCAGACCAACAGGGACGCTCACCACCCCTTCAGCCCCTGCTGTGGCCGCTGGGCTGCTGGCTCGATAAGCCCACAGACATGAGGACAACTTCTAACCCCCAGATGACAAGGGGCCTGAGAAACAGGAGGGCCCAGCTTCCCGGTCTTTACAGCTGGCCGCCAGGACTCACCTCCATGACCAGGTAGACTGAATTGGCCATTTCCTGCAGGACACAGAAGAGGCAGTGAGAGGTGGTGGGGAGCATGCCCTGTCGCCCAGTCTAGCAACCATCTGGGAAGCCCAACTTAGCCCCAGTGTGACCTGGGTGCCCGGCCTCTGCAGCTGCCCTCAACATACTGCCTGGGCTCAGGCAGCAGCTCCGGGGGTCATGTCAGGGCTCAGCCAGTTGGTTAGTGACCAGGACATAAGGACATCTGAGGGCCAAGTGAGCTTGAGTGACTCACTTGGAGGAGGAGCCAATCATATCACTCTGTTTCTCAAGGCTGGGAAAGGAGCTGAGGTCCCAGGAAAGATGTCAGGGCTGGAGTGATGACCCCACCTTCCAGGGAGGGCCCCCAGTAACCCCAGGACTCCAACAGGATCAGGGTCAGCTCCAGCCCTGAGGTCCTGACGGGACTTCCTGTCCTATTGAGTAGCGAGTTGTGGCTGAGTAGACCCACCTGGTGGGGGATCCAGGCCCGGCCATGTCTCTCGGGCCAAGGCAACCACTCCTGCCTTCAGACTCAAAGATGCCAAGAGGATTACAGGTCAGTGCTGCCAGCCCACTGCTAGCCAGGAGCACCAGGCCAGCTTCCGGCTCAGCCCTTGGCCACCCATGGCCTCGAGGAGACACTGGCATCCTTGGCTGGGTCCACACCTGCAAGTCTGAGGGGACCGTTGCCTGGGCCAGTTTGGAACCCCACCAGTGTCCCTATGGGAGGTGCCCTTGAGATCCCAGGTCAGCGATGAGGAAACAGGCTGGAGGAGCCAAGTCCACCAGGCAGGTGTGGACCTGAACTCTCTGCTCTCCTGCAGATCACTCCCTCCGGTCTTCCCCAGGTGGGGTTTTCCCTAACTGCGGGGGGCTCTGCCAGCCAGGACAAAGTCCCCAAGCCCCTTCAGCACCAGTACACTGCAGGGTCTTGGAAACCAGGAAGAGCCCCTCCCGCCAACCCCCGCTGCAAAATCAGCAAGTCCTCATTCCTCACCAGCACGCTATTCCCAGGAACTCCAACTTCTAACCCACCCCCGACCCCCACGCAAGGGGGCAAGTGTGTGAGCTGGCCCTGTAGCTCTCAAGGCAAGGGGGGGAGCCCCAAGGGGGAGGTGGCTGCAGGAGGGACATGTCTCAGTGGCCTCTGGGGGAGGGCACCCGAGGCACAGATAGACTTGACCCCTCAGCAGCGGGCCACCGCCTTCCACCCCTACTCAGGTCCCAGACATGTTCCCATTCCCACCCGGCAGGACAGGGGACCCTGACTCAGTCACCCTGCCCCCAGGAGGTTGGTTCCGGGCTCAGACCCACATCAACAGGGACACAAAGCCACTAGTAACACTCTCTGTGTAAATGTCAGTGCCCTGTAACAAGAAAACCCCGCTACCCTGCCTCCAGAGCTCTACCAACAGAGGGCCTGCGGGTCTGGGACAGAGACACCCCAAGGAGCAGGATGAGGTCAACACGGAAACCTCTTAGAGCTGGCTGGGGCCCGGATCAAGCCCATTTCCACACGTCCCCACCCCGCCTCCCCAGGCTGGTTACTCTCTGCGTCCCAGCAGGCATGCAAGAAGCCTCCAAAGCGCCCAGCTGGGGCTCCTCCGGGAGGGGGGCAAGCTCTGTCCACAGAAATCCACAGGGGCCCCGTCCCCCCCCCCTCCAGGAGTGACAGCGTGGGAGCTGCCTGCAGGCCCCGCCCTCCCAGGCCAGCTGTGGGCAGAGATAACTCAGGGTAGGGGCGGGAGGGAGTCCCAGGAGGTCACACGGGGACTGGTTAGGGGGGCCCAGGCCAGGGGGGAAGGCACACAGGGAGACAGGGGGACAGAAAGAGGGAGATCCCAACAGAGGAAGAAACATGGAGGCTCATGAGCAGAGTCGGAGGCTCCCAGCAGAGGACCCAGCAGAGGACGGAGGGAGGTGCCAGAGATAAGGACCCAGAAATAACCTGGGAGACGGGAACACCCACTGCCCGTGACATCCAGGCCACCTGCTCCCTCACCTGCTGTCACCCTGACCATGGCCACCTCTGCGGACGTGCTGAGCAGGCTCCCAAGCTCACTCACCAGGGAGCACCCCTGTCTCAAGCGGCCCAGAGGCTCGGCCCCTTGCCTGGACCATGCAGCCAAAGGGGCAGCAGAGCGGGGACTCAGGGCCCCTGTTTCCCAGAAAAGCCCCCAACTCACCCACCGAGCCAGAGACAGAGTGACAAGGACAAGAAACAGGAGACGGATGCAGCATCCACGCCCACGGGGTGTCTGTCCCCAGAGAGTCACCCAGGCCTGGCAGAACACTGCCACCACCATGCCTGCTTGGGGATGAGGGGCCTGACAGCTGGGAGATGCACCCGTCGTCCCCCAAATCTGGGTGCATCCACCACACGATCACCTCCTCACCAGGATGTCCCTGTGGCCTCAATGACAACATGCTATCTTTTGCACCCAGGAATCCACAGGACCCCCATACCCACTGTACCTACTCCAGCCAGAGACCTTCCAGATGCCAGGCCAGATGCATTCCCTCCCTTGTGCCAGCCCACAGGGCCCACTGCCCTGGGGCTCCTAGGCCTGGGGCCTGCCTCATACCCCACAGGTCCTACTGGGCATAGAGGGTCAAGGCTGGGGGGCAGGTGGAGTCACACCCACCAAACCTCACCACGTGGGATTCAAGCCTAGC
Source organism: Cephalophus harveyi (assembly GCA_006410635.1). NCBI lineage: Eukaryota > Metazoa > Chordata > Mammalia > Artiodactyla > Bovidae > Cephalophus > Cephalophus harveyi. The sequence goes on along the minus strand of SJYT01000952.1, from coordinate 91,306 downwards.
GTCAGAGGGCCCCTTAGGCCAGGGCCTGTCTCCCTGCCAGTGGCATCAGCTTGTAAGGCACTAAACCAGCCGGCTGGCACAAGCCTCGGCCATTCCCTGAGGAGGTCAGGAAACATGCCCAAGGCCCTGCCACCCCTCATGCCAACCCCAGGCCAGGTCCAACGACAAGAGCCCCAACGACACGGCCTGCAGGGCCCCCAGTGGAACACTTTTCCAAGGAGGCTGTGTGCCCAGGCCCTCCTGCCACCTGGGGCCTCGCTGGGCGTCCCCCACCACCCACCGATCCCTGAAGAAGATGATTCTCTGGGCCCCCTGGGGGAAGAGAGGTCAGTGCGGCCTCAAGGGCACAGCTGGTCAGCCCCTGGCAGCCTGCTGCCCACCCAGAGCCTGAAAAGGTTCTGCCTCGGCCTGCCTCCTCATGAGCTAAGCTTGGTCTTCACAGACTCCCCCAGGAAGTGGGAACCAAGTGGGCTCCAGAGGGCAGGCCTCCTCCTTGGGGGTCAGTCCAGACACCTGACTGCTTCCTGGGGCTGCAGTGATCGCCGGAGCGAGGGAAGGTAGGCAGATGAGCACTACCAGCCGTATTCTTGTCCTCAGGGGTCCGTTACGTCATTAACACAAGAATACACACAGGGCTGAGGCGCTGGCCCCCCAGCCCCCGGGTCCTGCAGGGAGCACGCCGGGGCCACCTCCATCACTCCGGTCACCCCCAGTGCAACCTGAGGACTGCGCAGGTCCCAGTGATGGCCTCCTATCTGAGCGCAGAGANCAGCCGTATTCTTGTCCTCAGGGGTCCGTTACGTCATTAACACAAGAATACACACAGGGCTGAGGCGCTGGCCCCCCAGCCCCCGGGTTCTGCAGTGAGCACGCCGGGGCCACCTCCATCACTCCGGTCACCCCCAGTGCAACCTGAGGACTGCGCAGGTCCCAGTGATGGCCTCCTATCTGAGCGCAGAGAGGTCCTGCAATTCTGCTTCTCACACAACTGGCGAGCGAGGGGAAGTGCTGGGCACCGGAGTCCTGACCACCCCACCGTGCAGCCCCCAAGGCAGGGGGCGGTGAGCCCCAACCTGTGCGCCTGAGGTGAACGGGCAAGGCCTTCAAGACGGGGTGACACAAACCCTCTCTGTCTTGGTGTTCCCACAGGCCCTGGGGACGGGGTTGGCCTGGGTGTCAGGGCCAGGTGTCCTGAGCAGCCTGGCACGGGCGCCCAGGCACGTAGGAGGCTGCCCCACCACAGGGTGCTAAGGTGCTTTGCTTAATAGGATCCGAGCTCCCGGGCTGGGCCGAGCCCACTCTGTCTGGTGATCCTGGGCTGGGCCTGGTGGGCAGGTGGGCGGGCAGGCACTGACCTAGTTACCTCCTGGGGAGTGGGCTGTCTTGGCTCCCAACAAGGTGGCAAAAGCCACAGCCAGTGCCAAAGCGCGGCCGCCCACGGGAGCAAGGCTGCTCCCTGCCCCCGGGCTGGGCTCTCCTGGACAGCGCCCAGACAGGAAGGGATGCCCGGCCCCACCCCGAGGAGGAAGGCCCACCCTCCGTCCTCAGGGAGCCTCCTTCAGCTTCTATTGTGTGCCTGCGGCTCCCGGGAGGGGGGAAGGGGAGGCCGGCTGCTCTCTCCAGCCCCCTTCTTCCCGCATGCAGCTTGCCGGGCCTGCCCCTGGTTCGGGAAAAGCAAGGACACTTCCAGAATGGAAAACACAGAATCGACACGGTCCTCCCTGGGATGGCCAAGTTCACTCACTACTGAGCCAGGGGTCTGAAAAAAGCAAGGCCAAGGGCTGCCACTGTCCTCAAAGTTCCCACAGGGAGGCAGACCAACCCCCTACCACCCCCGAGGAGGTGTCCACCAGCCCAAAGTCACAAGAGGCAGGCTCTGTCGGCCAGGCTGGCGAGAGTGAGTCATCCAGCTGTGGGAACCAGCCAGACAGCGTGCGGGCCTCAGGAAGGCCCTCCTCCCGGGGCACGCTGGGCAGGGCTGGTCCCCAGATTCCTAGGATGGCTGCTCTCCCCAGAAAGAGCACATCTGGACACCACACATCTGGCTAGCGTAAGACTGAGGGCCCAACCCTCTACCCCTCAAGGAAAGGCCGGGGCTCCAAGTGCCTCCCCACAAGTCTGCAGAGCACCACCCCCATCTCCCACCCCACCCCACCCCCGCCCCC
>SJYT01000952.1:43167-88917 GCA_006410635.1 Cephalophus harveyi | reverse complement strand
CTGGCCTGACAACAGTCACTATTCCATATGGCCCAAAACAAAACCACCTCAACAGACAAGAGGCAACCTGAGGGGGAATATTTGTAAACTATCATAGAAGAGCTTTCCTTAATATATAAACAGTTCCAATATATAAAGAGTTCCTACAAATCAATGATATTTATATAGCTGTTACTAAGTAGCAAGTACAGGTCTAACCAGGCTTCCCAGGTAGTACTGGTGGTAGTGGTACGCCTGCCAGTACAGGAGACATAAGAGACTTGGGTTCGATCCCTGGGTTGGTAAGATCCCAGGGGAGGAGGGCATGACAACCCACTCCAGTATTCTTGCATGGAGAATCCCATGACAGAGGAGCCTGGCAGTCTACAGTCCATAGGGTTGCAAAGAGTTGGACATGACTGGAAGCGACTTAGCACGCACAGGTCTAAGCACTTGATATATATAGACTCAAGTTGTCATCACAACCACCCTATGACACAGATGTACTGTTAAAATCTCCAATTTTCTGGGTAACAGAGAGGCACCAGGAGGCTGAGTAGTTTGCCCAAGGTCACACAGGTAAGTACATGGGGGAGCTGGGCCCAGAAAGGCAGTATGGCACAGGGCCCATGCTCTTCACCACCATGCTGTCCAGCCTTGGGAATCACAAGACCTACATCCCTGGGCGGGAGGCATTCCTAGTGTTCCTGGGCACAAAGAGAGATGCTGAGCCTCACTCAAAAGTGAAAAACAAAACCATACGAGATGCCATTTTCCACCACTCAGAGTGGCCAAGATGAAACTCTGATAACAGGTCTCCTGGCAACAATGTGGGGAGACAGGCCCTCTCGCAGGCAGCTCTGCTGTGTCCACGGTCCATCCTCAATGGACCACAATCTGGCAACTGTTCCCAACTAAAATACGCATCCTCTTACTTCTAGGAATCCACCCTGCAGACACATACACATGGCAAAGGTGAATCAAGGAGAGTCACCACCACACTGCTGACATGTCAGAATCCCAGAATAACCCCATGTTCCATCAGCGGCGGATTGGTGAGGTCAACTGTGGAATATGGGGCCATGAACGCCCCACGGCTGCAAACAGCACCCACAGCCACAGTCATTAACAACACTAAGACACACAGCGCTCAGTGCCTACTGGCACACCAGTTTCAACCAAACAACTCCAGACTCTGTTTTACAGAGAAAGAGATGGAGGCACAGAGATATTAAGATACTTGTCCAAGGACACACAGCTAGTTTAAGTGGCAGAACCAGGACTGGAACTAGGTCACCTAGCTTCAGAGCCGGGGCTCTGAATCTTGCAGAAGGAACGGGGGATAATTTTCCTGGGAGGAGAGGGGGTGTCATTTCTCACCTCGGGACTGAGACAGTTAACGTGGAGTGACACAGACTTTCTCCAAAACACACATTTAAGCAAAAAAATATCATAGTAGAACAGTGAATGGTGTGGCAGCAAAAAGGTGCGTGAGGATGTGTCCTGATCCCAGCAAGACCCTCTGGGGGAGATGGGGCTCAGTGGGACAGGGGTGGTAGAGTCACCTTTTTCCACACCCGTTTTGTACCACTTCTTCATTTTTGTTTTTTAAGTCAAATCATCAATTGTTTTTTAAAGCCATGATTTCCTGGGTCCCATGGGTGTCTCAGTGGAGAAGGTAATGGCAACCGACTCCAGTATTCTTGCCTGGGAAATACCATGGACATAGGAACCTGGCGGGCTACAGTCCATATGATCACAAGAATCAGATATAACTTAGCAACTAAACAAAGCGTGTCTCAGACTGGTGTCTAAGGACTTGGGGAGCCACCTTACACTCCAAGGGCTGAAAGCACAGAGCCCCAGGTGAGGAGCCTGGAAAGGAGAGGCTGGCCGGCCCCTAAGCACTTCCTCCGCACAGGGGAAGCCACAGCATTGCCAGCCCTGGAGGAAGTGGCACTGCCCACAACCAGGTGTGTGGCCCAGCCAGGATGGGAAGAAGGGAGAGAAGGGTGTATATATGTGTGTGTCTGGAGCGGGGGCAGGTAGGGAAGAGTGGGAGAGGAGGAAGAGGAGGAGGAGACGGGGCCGCCCTCTTAGCCCCAGGACACAGCTTCCAGGCACTCGCTCTGGCTGCCACATTGGACCTGGGCCCTCCCCAAGTCACCTCATGTCATGCCACAGCACCCAAGGCCACAGCCCAGCTCTGAAGGGGGAGGGAGAGGACAGGGCAGGAGGGAGGAGGCCACCAAAACACAGTCGGGCTGGGAACTTCCCCTCAGCCAGGGGCTGGTCCCGTGGCCTCAGTAAACAGGTTTCAAAACCATTAGTCAGCACTTTGGCCCTCAGATTTGCTGCCTCAGGTTCCTCGGTCCCAAACTGGGTCTCCAGGGTCTCAGACCCGGGCCAAGGCTGGGCCCCACCGCCAGGCCCAGAGGCCAGGGGCATTGGGGGAAGCTGGCCTCAGCTTTCTGGGCCAGCTAGGCCTGGGGTGGCCTCATCAGCTGGGGGCCCGCCTCCCTCCTGCCTCCTGCCTGGGTGGCTGGCCCCAACTGCCAGCAAGAAGGAATCTCCCTTGGCTCCTCCCCTCCCCCAGTCTGACGCAGGGAGACACTGGCCAATGCCAGGCCACTGGAGTAATGTCAACAAACAATCGGGCGGCCCAGACAGGTGGTCCAGGCCGGCAGGATAACCCTGGGCCTGGGCTGGGGACAGGACTCACCTTCGGGACCACTGGGTCCAACACCTCTGGAGGGCCACAGAGTAGCCAGACCTCCCTCGGTGGAAAAGTGCTGGTGCCCGTGGCAACTGGGGGGCCGGGGAAGGTGGGAGCTCTCCTAACATGCCCAGAGGAAGCCCAGACACAAGAACTGGACTGAGGGTGAGGTCTCCAAGGTCCCATCAGGCCTCCAACAACCATCCAACACATAGGGGTGCCCAGCTCCTTCCCCCAACACGAGATGCTGGCCTAGAACAATCTACTCCTGACAGGGTCTCCAGCAGTTAGCTGGCCTGGGAACGGGAGTCACCAGGGCCTGACGCTGTGCTGGGGCCAGCCTGGGGGGAGCACACCCCCTCCCACCACAACCACAGCCCCAAGCCTTACCTGAAAGTCGTACAAAGCCACGATGTTTTCATGTTTCAATTCCTAGGACAGAAAGCCAAGTTTCCGGTGAGTGAGGTGGACTCACCCACCACCCTCGCCCCTCTGGCTTCTGGTGTCGGCTCACCTTGAGGATTTTTATTTCTTTCCCTAGGAGAGTCTGAGACTTGGCGAGATTCTTCTTATTAATGCACTTGACGGCGACCTCCAGGTCGTGTTTCTGAAAACGAAGCGTGGGTGTCCCTCAAGTGCCGAGAACCTGGCAACCCCCTGAAGGCCTTGCCCAAGCCAGGTAAGCACTTGGCAGGTCCCTGGAGATGACCGGTCAGGAGTGTATGAGAGGGATATGGTCCCGGGGCTGTGGGGTGGAGATGAGGGGACGCCTGGCTATGTACGTGTGGGGCCCCCGGCGGGATGAGGGGGTCTCCGGGATGTGGAGGTGGGGACGGGGGGGTGCCCGGCGGTAGGGATAAGGGGTCCCTGGAGCGGAAGGTGGGGGGCCCCCGGGGCGGGGGACCGCCCCCGCCAGGGCTCTGCCCGGGCTCGCCTGCCCCTCACCTCGCGGTGGCGCCCCTTGAAGACCACGGCGAAAGCGCCGTGCCCAATCAGGTCCTTGCGAGAGAACTCGAACTTGCCCACGGCCTCCAGGCCGCCGCGGCCGGGCTCCATGGCGCGGACGGGGCCAGGCAGGCCGGGGCTCAGGCGACGGCACAGACCGGGGGCGGTAGGCAGGGGGCGCACCCCATCGGGCAGCCCAGGATGCGGACGCGATTCGACTCCAACCCGGTCTCGACCCGGGCTCAGACCCTAGCTTCGGATCCGACTCGGGCTCCGGCGGGGAAACAAAAGAGCCGCTGCCGCCGGGGCCCGGAGCCTGAGACGCCCGCGCAAGCGCATTGAGCGCCGGGTTGGGCGGAGCCTGGGGGCGGGTCTATCCAGGAAGGGGCGGGGAATGGTGCGTGTCTGGCCTGGGAGGGGCGGGGCCTGGCCGACGGCCGCGCTTAGTAGGTGGTGGCGCCTGTTGTGGGGCGGGGCCACAGTGGGCGGGTCCTATTAGGGGCGGGACCTATCGGATGGTTAGGCGGGGACAATAACGGGCCCTCCCCCTTGGGAATGGCATGGGAGCTGCAAGCCTGGGCATAGGCCAAGATTGGTCCTCCAGCCAGTTCTCATCCAGCAACCTTGCACTACGTCCTTTGTCTGTGCACCCGAGTGGTGCACATTTGCCATAGTTGCCATTAATACCTGGGACGTGTTCTGCGTACCCCAAGGGCTGGGGATTGGATAGAATAAATTCTTCAAAAAACAACTACTGCATTGCAGGTTAAGCATTTAAAATCGTGCTCAATAGTTACAAACTTTTCCCCAAAACTGCACCAAACCGAAGAAATAGCCCAGAAGTCCTAAAGGTTAGGTGAATTCTGGTGCATCTTTTCTACGGGATAATACACAGCAGATTCTTAAAGGCAGAGGCGGTCAGATAAAAAGTGCTCCAGGACCTCCCTGGTGGTTCAGTGGTTAAGACTCTACCCTTCTGCTACAGGGGTTTAATCCCTGCTTGGGGAAGATTCCACATGCCATGGATCTTGGCAAAAAAAAAAAAGTGCTCCAAAGTATAATTCAATGAAAGCAAGATTTCGAACAATGAATTGGTCACTGTCATTTTAGAAAGTCCCTGGAGAAGGAGATGTGTATACAATACCCACAAATGTATACATATATTTGTAAACATATATAGAGGGTTTTCTAGGTGGGAAAGTGGTAAAGAATCCGCCTGCCAATGCAGGAGACGAAAGAGATGCAAATTCCATCCCTTGGTCGGGAAATCCCCTGGAATAGGAAATGGCTACCTGCTCCAATATTCTTGCCTGGAAAGCTCCTTGGCCAGAGGAGCCTGACAGGCTATACTCCACAGGGTCACACAGAGTCAGACATGAAAGCGACTGAGCACCTACAGGTATAGGTATACTTAGTACTATATGTATGTATATACAGTACATTGTATAATTTATAACAGCTAACTATTGCTTACCATATGCCAGGCTATTGTCTTTTTATGTATTAATACATTTATTCTTCACAGCGATTCCATGAGGTGCTTACTATTAAATCCCTGTTTTACAGATGAGAACATTTAAGGCCCAGAGAAGTTAGGTAGTAGGCTCAAAAGTCACACAGCCAACAAGAGTCTGGATTCTCACAGGAGAAGCTGTTAACAGCAGTTGCTTTGGGAAGAGTAAGTCCTTTTCACCTTACTCCTTGAGTACTAGTGTGAATTGCTCTTATCACCTTCTAGGATTGCTTTTGGAAATGCAGAATCTTCAACAATCTCTGCTGCCACTCCCAATCTTCAGTAATAGCCCTGGTTGGTTGCATCAGCCTGTGGGAATGCAGTCCTGAGGGGCAGGCTCCCAGGCCACTCAGGGAGAAACCCCACTCCAAGCCTCAGGACATGCGGGCTCTCTACCCTGGTCTGGGGCCAGAGGCCATCAGAGCGGGACTGGACAATGGGCTATCTTTGTTCTCCAAGGACCAGGTGTTGCAGTGTCACGGGGTTAGCCATAGCTTGCCCTTACCTCCTCATCCTTCCAACCACCCCCCCCACCACCACCACCACTTCATTCAATGACTATTTAATGCCAGGAGTTGCCACAGGACAAAAAGAGAGAATCCCCTCCTTCAAGACCTTCCTTTTTTAAAATATATACTTTTATTTATTTATTTAATTTTTGGCTGTGCTGGGTCTTCGTTGCTTCATGTGGGCTTTTCTCTAGTCGTGGCTAGCAGGGGCTGTTCTGTAGTTGCGGGGCTGTTCTGTAGTTGCGGTGGGCGTGACGGCTTCTCATTGCAGTGGCTTTTCCTGTTGCCGAGCGTGGGCCCTAAGGTGCTCAGGCTTCAGTGGGTGTGGTGCCTGGGTTCAGTAGTTGTGGCTCCTGGGCTCTAAAGTACAGGCTCGGTAGTTGTGGTGCATAGGTTTAGTTGCTCCAAGGCATGTGGGATTGTCCCAGACCAAGGATGGAACCCATGTCTCCTGCATTGGCAGGTGGATTCTTTACCCCTGAGCCACCAGGGAAGCCTATGGCCTTGCTGTTCAGTGGTTGGGACTGGAAAACAAGATGAGCAATGACTGCAGAAAGAGCTGTAAAATTTCAGCCCAGGAAAGTGAAAAGAATGAGCAGGGCAGACAGGAGGGGCTAAGACTGCTAGAGAGAGTCCACCCATCCTGGGAAGGAGAGCTTTACCCTTAACTTGTGAATTGATGGGGTAGAAGTTAGGAGGGGGCAGATGAGATGGAATATGCATCTGGAAAATTTTCTAAGCCCTCAAGGGAGGAGAAGCGGGGAGGCTCCGTATGCTTGATCCCCATGGCCCTGGGCCCTGCTCAGTGGCTCAGGCTGCCACCCTCCTCTGTGGGACATGACCACCATGGTCTGTGCCAAGTCAATCCTCATTATTCAGATTCCATATTTGCAAATTTGCCTATTCATTAACTTTTCTTTTATAACTTTCAAATCCGTACTTAGATGCTTTCACGGGCAAAACGTTTGAGTCTCCTGAGGCCCTCACGCCCTCATGAGAGTGAGGGAGGGGACTGCCTTGTGTTGGCAGCTCTCACTTTGCAAACAGGTGTCCTGTGAGCTGCTTAAAGCCACACTTCTTGAATCTCTGTGCTTTCTCTTGGTGATTTCGCTGTTCAAAATGAAACAATATTAATGAATCAACTGCCTGTATCAAATAAGAACAAAAACTCACATAAAGACACCATGATGGATTGCACAGTTGGCAAAAATGTGATTGGAAGGTGGCAGGAGCCTAACTCTCTATTTTTCCTGGAGCAGATTCCAAATCTGTTAATCCTGTCTTGGTGGCATAGGTACTGTAGACTGAAAAAAATGCACAACCTAAAATTTGAGAGCTATGCTTTATTTGAAGGACAAAACTGAGGACTTAAGCCTAGGACACAGCATCTCAGATAACTCTGAGAGTGGACTGCTCCAAAGAGGCAAAGTGGGAGCCAGGATACATAGGAGATTTGCAACAAAGACCAGGTAGTTGGAACATCAAGAGATTACTGTTCATTCTCCAAGCCAGGCTTCAGCAATACATAAACCGTGAACTCCCTGATGTTCAAGCTGGTTTTAGAAAAGGCAGAGGAACCAGAGATCAAATTGCCAACATCTGCTGGATCATCGAAAAAGCAAGAGAGTTCCAGAAAAACATCTACTTCTGCTTTATTGACTATGCCAAAGCCTTTGACTGTGTGGATCACAATAAACTGTGGAAAATTCTGAAAGAGATGGGAATACCAGACCACCTAACCTGCCTCTTGAGAAATCTGTATGCAGGTCAGGAAACAACAGTTAGAACTGGACATGGAACAACAGACTGGTTCCAAATAGGAAAAGGAGTCCGTCAAGGCTGTATATTGTCACCCTGCTTATTTAACTTCTATGCAGAGTACATCATGAGAAACGCTGGACTGGAAGAAACACAAGCTGGAATCAAGATTGCCGGGAGAAATATCAATAACCTCAGATATGCAGATGAGATGGTGATGAACAGGGAGGCCTGGCGTGCTGCAATTCATGGAGTCGCAAAGAGTCGGACACAACTGAGCGACTGAACTGAAGGAAAACCAGATATCTCAACTTAAGGAATTTAGCACTTTTCTGTGTATAGGAAGATGCAAAGTCTGAGCTCATTGAAATCATTCCTTTCATGTGCACCCCAGCAATCTGGGGCCGGTATCCTGTGCATTTCAGCCCAAGTTGCCTCAGAGTGTCCCATCTGGGCAGCTGTAATGTGATGGCTTAATGGCTGCAACACCCTTTGTTTACTGAAGGATGTGGCAGGTGACAGTTTTTATTCCCAGTATTTGAACAGTGAGAACCAACTATCCTTGCTATACGCAGGCAATACTCTTTACAAGAAATAACTCATGCCCGCGTCAACCCTTTGGAGGTAGACTCCTGTGGTCTAAGGAAGTGGTGCCTCTCCACTGCAAGCCCTTGCTCCTCATCCTTCTTGGTCTCCAAACCTCCAAAAGTGAAACTCACTCAGTCGTGTCCAACTCTTTGTGACCCCATGGACGTAGCCCATCAGGCTCCCCTGTCTATGGAATTCTCCAGGCAAGAATATTGGAGTGGTTAGCCATTCCTTTCTCCAGGGGAATCTTCCTGACCCAGGGATTGAACCTGGGTCTCCTGCTTTACAGGCAGATTCTTTACCATCTAAGCCACCAGGGAAGCCCCCTAAACCTTCAAAGGCAAGGATTAAATCCTGTTCGTCTCTGACCTCCAGTGCTCAGCTCAATGCCCAACAATCAGTAAAGAAACTTGCTGAAAGAATGAAGACCACCTCCTACTTGCTTACTCAACACACAAAACACACCACCTTCCATAGAGGTGCCACCTGCCTACCCAGACAGGGCTCCAGTACAGCTGCCACCTTCTGTGAAAGGAATAGTGAACAGGTGTTATTTCAGAGGGACTGATGGCGGCTCCCCACAGCCTTAAGCGTCAAGAGTTCTTAAGAGATCTGTGATTGATTGGTAGTGTCTGTCACAGGAGAGGGGAGAGGGGATCCTGTGCCTTAAAACAGATGGAGGGCTCCAGTCATCGTGACTTCACCAGTGTAATTTTCAAGAAGTTAAAAACTCTTACATGAATGTGGCACAAAAAGTGGGCTAGACGTTTAGTTAATTCAATAATGAGGGAAGCAACCAGATAGGAAAGATAGTTCCTGGGGGAAATTTGAGGAATTGGTTATTTACAGGGATTTGAAAAGAAGAATGTTAGAATAAGCCGAATCAGTCACATTCAGAACTGGTTATTGTCTCCCGGGGTAAAACCTTAACCTTTGGTTATCTTTTCTATTTCAGAGAAATCATTTATCTTCTGTTTGACAGAAACCTGCAAGTTAACTGGAGACAATGTCACAGACCCTTAGCTTTCAATCTATAATCAACAGATAGGTAAACACAAGTGCAGAACCGCTGCAACAAGGATTACAAACTTATGGTCTAAGGGGCCAGATCCAGCCCTCCTCTTGTGTTTTTCTTTCTTATTATTTTTTAATAGTTTAAAAATGTACATAACTTAAAATTTGCCATCTTAAATTAACCATTTTTAAATGTACAATTCATATCATTGTGCAGCCATCACCAACATCATCTCCAGAACTTTTTCATCTTTCCAAACTGAAATTCTATTCCCATTAAACACTAATGTGCCACCCCGCAAAAACCCACTAACACCCCTGGCACCAACCATCCCACTTTCTGTCACTGTGGATTTGACAGTTCTAGGTATTTCATCAAACTGGAATCCTACAGTCTTTTAACATCTGCCTTATTTCCCTTAGCATAATGTCCAAAAGTTTCATCCGTGTTGTAGTGTGTGTTAGAATTCCCTTCTTTTTAAAGGCTGGATAATATTCCATTATATGCATATGCTGCTGCTGCTGCTAAGTCGCTTCAGTCGTGTCCGACTCTGTGCGACCCCATAGACGGTAGCCCACCAGGCTCCCCCGTCCCTGGGATCCTCCAGGCAAGAACACTGGAGTGGGTTGCCATTTCCTTCTCCAATGCATGAAAGTGAGAAATGAAAGTGAAGTCGCTCAGTCGTGTCCGACTCAGCGACCCCATGGACTGCAGCCCACCAGGCTCCTCCGTCCATGGGATTTTCCAGGCAAGAGTACTGGAGTGGGGTGCCATTGCCTTCTCCGATGCATATGCTACATTTTGTTTATCCATTCATCCATTGATAGACACTTGGGTTGCTTCCACATTTTAGCTATTGTGGATACTGTGGCTACGAATATGATGAGTACGTATGTGCCTCTTCCAGATCCTGTTTTCAATTCTTTTGGCTATATACCCAGAAGTGGGATTACTAGTAATTCTATTTTTAGTATTTTGAGGAGCCACCATAATGGTTTTCACTGAAGCTGCACCATTTTACATTCCCATCAGCAATCACAATCTCTCTACATCCTCACCAACACTTATTGTTTTCTGCTTTTTTAAAAATAGCTGTCCTAGTGATTGTGGTTTATCACTGTGGTTTTTATTTGCATTTCCTTAATGATTAGTGATGTTGAGCATCTTATGTGTTTATTGGCCATTTGTTTATCTTCTTTGGAGAAATGCCTACTCAAGTCCTTTGACCAGTTTTTTTATGCTTTCTGGAGATTAATTGCCTACCTTAGTAAATAAAGTTTATTGAAACACAGCCACACCCACTTGCTTATTTATTGTCTCTGGCTGCTTCCAAGCTGTACCTGGAAAGCTAAGTAGCTGCAAAGATGGATGTGTGACCCGCAAAGCTGTATTTGCCATCTGGCCCTTTACAAAATGAGTTTGGTGACCCTGGCCTTGAATTATTAAGTAATCCTTCATTGATGCTCCAACAGGACCACAAAAGAGCATGATGAAGTCATTACTGACAAGCTTTGAGTCATTTTTCCAAAGAGTGATAGAGGATACAAACAAAACCTATGAGTTTCTGTCTGTATCACCCCAGTCCGTGATGCCCACAGATGAATCTGCTCCTCAAATTCCACTGAAACACTACTTGCTGATGGTGTGTGGGAGGCCCTCCTCCTCCTCTAGCCCTGATCCCTGCCCCCACCATGGGTTGGACAACTGAATGGATGACATTGCCTGGGTGGGTCCGCTCCAGGAACAGGGTGGAGACTGGGGTAGCCACCTAGGTCCTCTGAGCCTGGGTTATCTCACCCAGGATAATAAACAGGATTAATTAGAACAATGTAGGTAGCCAGCTTCCTCAAGAGGAGTTCCCTAGAATGCCACCACCTCCCTGCCTGTCCAAGCTAATTCCAGCCAAAAGAGCACACAGCAGAAGGGAGAGCGAGTGATCTCATCCAGGAAAGATCTTTGTCCTCCCCTAGGGGATGTTAAGCAAAGCTTCCCAGGGCTTAGGTCATCTCAGGGGCTTCAGACTTTGTTTAAACATCAGCAGGGTGAAACTTTTGCCTTGGTGCCAGTATTGGTTCTAAGCTTAGTATTGGGCAGGATGGGAATTTGAAGGGGCCCCTGGGACATGGGGGCTTCCCTGGTGGCTCAGAGATTAAAGCGTCTGCCTCTAATACGGGAAACCTGTTCGACCCCTGGGTCAGGAAGATCCCCTGGAGAAGGAAATGGCAACCCACTCTAGTATTCTTGCCTGGAGAATCCCATGGACGGAGGAGCCTGGTGGGCTACAGTCCATGGGGCCGCAAAGAGTCAGACACAACTTAACTGGGACATGGAACAGCAGACTGGTTCCAAATAGAAGAAGGATTACATCAAGGCTGTATATTGTCACGCTGCTCATTTAACTTATGTGCAGAGTACATCATGAGAAACTCTGGGCTGGATGAAGCACAAGTTGGAATTAAGATTGCCTGGAGAAATATCAATAACCTCAGATATGTAGGTGACACCATGAAGAAGAACTTAAGAACCTTTTGATGAAAGTGAAACAGGAGAGTGAAAAAGTTGGCTTAAAGCTCAATATTCAGAAAATTAAGATCATGGCTTCTGGTCCCATCACTTCATGGGAAATAGATGGGGAAACAGTGGAAACAGTGGCAGACTTCATTTTGGGGGGCTCCAAAATCACTGCAGATGGTGACTGCAGCCATGAAATTAAAAGACGCTTACTCCTTAGAAGAAAAGTTGTGAACAACCTAGACAGCATATTAAAAAGCAGAGACATTACTTTGCCAATAAAGGTTCATCTAGTCAAAGCTATAGTTTTTCCAGTAGTGAGAGTTGGATTATAAAGAAAGCTGAGCGCCAAAGAATTGATGCTTTTGAATTGTGGTGTTGGAGAACACTCTTGAGAGTCCCTCGGACTGCAAGGAGATCCAACGAGTCCATCCTAAAGGAAATTCGTCCTTAATATTTATTGGAATGACTGATGTTGAAGCTGAAACTCCAATACTTTGGCCACGAAGAACTGACTCATTTGAAAGACCCTGATGCTGGGAAAGATTGAAGGCAGGAGGAGAAGGGGCCGACAGAGGATGAGATGGTTGGATGGCATCATGGACTCAATGGACATGAGTTTGAGTAAACTCAGGGAGTTGGTGATAGACAGGGAAGTCTGGTGTGCTGCAGTCCATGGGGTCAGCAAAGAGTCGGACACGACTGAGACTGAGCGACTGAGCTGAACTGGGTGAACCACAAGGCCACACCCACCATGGCTTCTCAGCCAATCCCTTCCAGCTCCAAGCCCAGAGGGAAGGGCTACACCTGTGAACCCCAGGCAGAAAACGCTAAACATAAACTTACCTTGCTGTTTTAGTTGCTCAGTCCTGTCTGACTCTGCAATCCCATGGACTGTAGTCCACCAGGCTCCTTGTCCATGGGGTTTCCCAGGCAAGAATACTGAAGGGTGCCATTCCCTTCCCCAGGGGATCCTCCCAACCCACGGATCGAACCCACATCTCCTGCACTGGCAGCTGGATTCCTTACCGTGGAGCCACCAGGGAAGCCCTCAACTTACTGTCAGTTCAGTTCAGTTCAGTTGCTCAGTCGTGTCCGACTCTTTGCGACCCCACGAATCACAGCACGCCAGGCCTCCCTGTCCATCACCAACTCCTCCTGGAGTTCACTCAGACTCACGTCCATTGAGTCGGTGATGCCATCCAACCATCTTATCCTCTGTCGTCCCCTTCTCCTCCTGTCCCCAATACCTCCCAGCATCAGGGTCTTTTCCAATGAGTCACCTCTTCGCCTGAAGTGGCCAAAGTACTGGAGTTTCAGCTTTAACATCAGTCCTTCCAATGAGCAACTAGGACTAGTCTCCTTTAGGATGGACTGGTTGGATCTCCTTGCAGTCCAAGGGATGCTCAAGAGTCTTCTCCAACACCACAGTTCAAAAGCATCAATTCTTCGGCGCTCAGCCTTCTTCACAGTCCAACTCTCACATCCATACATGACCACTGGAAAATCCATAGCTTGGCTAGACGGACCTTTGTTGACAAAGTAATGTCTCTGCTTTTTAATGTGCTATCTAGGTTGGTCATAACGCTTACTTACTTCTAAGGAGTAAGCGTCTTTTAATTTCATGGCTGCAGTCACCAACTGCAGTGATTTTGGAGCCCAGAAAATAAAGTCTGACACTGTTTCCACTGTTTCCCCATCTATTTCCCATGAAGTGAAGGGACCAGATGTCATGATCTTAGTTTTCTGAATGTTGAGCTTTAAGCAACCTTTTCACTCTCCTCTTTCACTTTCATCAAGAGGCTTTTGAGTTCCTCTTCACTTTCTGCCATAAGGGTGGTGTCATCTGCATATTTGAGGTTATTGATATTTCTCCTGGCAATCTTGATTCCAGTCTGTGCTTCTTCCAGCCCAGCGTTTCTCATGATGTACTCTGCATAGAAGTTAAATAAGCAAGGTGACAATATACAGCCTTGATGTAATCCTTCTCCTATTTGGAACCAATCTGTTGCTCCATGTCCAGTTCTAACTGTTGCTTCCTGACCTGCATATATGTTTCTCAAGAGGCAGGTCGGGTGGTCTGGTATTCCCATCTCTTTCAGAATTTTCCACAGTTTATTGTGATCCACATAGTCAAAGGCTTTGGCATAATCAATAAAGCAGAAATAGATGTTTTTCTGGAACTCTCTTGCTTTTTCCATGATCCAGCGGATGTTGGCAATTTGATCTCTGATTCCTCTGCCTTTTCTAAAACCAAGTTGAACATCTGGAAGTTCACAGTTCACGTACTGCTGAAGCCTGGCTTGGAGAATTTTGAGCATTACTTTACTAGCGTGTACCTTACTACCTAGCAATCCACTCCTAGATGTCTACACAGAGTCCCTGATGGTAAATGTTAATTATAGCTTTATTCAGAGTAGCCCAGAGGTGGAAACAAATGTCCCTCAACAGGTGGAGGCAGACTTAGAGGAGTATATCCACACTCTGGAGTGGAGAGAAAAAGCATCTGGTCCATGCAGCCGCGTGGGTGAACCTCGACACCCTGGATGCATAGCAGGGGGAGCCAGACACAGAAGACTTCTCTCGCAAGGACTCATCCTGTGTAGAATTCATCTGTCAAAAAAAAAAGATAATTCATCTGTCAGAAACTGGATCACTTGTTGGTTGTCTAGGTTGGGAGGACTGACTGAGAAAGGACAGGTGGGACTTTGCAGGTGACAAATGTTCTATAGTGATTGGGGTGGTGGTAGATACAGGGCTTTATACAGTTCTCAAAACCCTTGAATTGTCAGTATTTCTTAAAGATTTTTTGATATTGACCATTTTTAAAGTCTTTATTGAATTTGTTACAATATTGCTTCTGTTTCTTCTGTTTTTGTTTTTTTTGACCAGGAGTCACATGGAATTTCCGTTCAATCAGGGATCAAACCAGTAACTCCTGCATTGGAAGGCAGATTCTTTTTTATTTATTTATTTTTTTGGAAAGCAGATTCTTAACCACTGGACTGACACAGGAGAGAAGAGGAAAGAACACAAAGAATGACATAGCCCGAGGACACAACATAAACTGATTAGAATCAAATGGTATCAGTATGGCAGTCAAGTTTGACTACACCTTTACATGCTCATTCTAACACATCAGCAAGTTAAATGATACATCCAGAGGTGCCATGACAGTTCCAAGGCCAAAAAGACCATCAGAGACCAAAAACTCGGTGGTAGCCCAATTCCTGGAAATCTCCCCCTCTCCCCAGGTGATTGGAATAATCCTCCCACTCATTAGCTTACGAAATTACCCAGCTCATAAAAGCTAACCACACCACGTTCCGAGGCCACACTCACCTTCTGAGATGTCTGTGGAACGTGTTTCTCTCTAAATAAATCCACGTCTTATCTATCACTGTGTCTCTCACTCAATTCTTTCTGCAATGAAACATCAAGAACCAGAGCTTCATTAGGTCCAGAAACCAGGTCTGTGATCTCAGCTATAAGACTGAGTTGGGTTTTGGCTGGGTTTGAGCCCTAGACACATGCGTTAGAGTCCCAAGCTGGGTTTTGGCCAGGTTCGAGTCCCAGCACACAGGTTCAAGTCCCAGTCTGAGGTAAACAGTTTCAGGAGCACCAAGGAGGTCCCGAAATACAAGTATTTAATTGTGTGTGAATTATACCTCAATTTTAAAAGTTAATTTTAAGAAGAAGCACTGGGGGCTTTTCCCTGGTGGTCCAGTGGGTAAGACTCCACACTCCCAATGCAGGAGGCCTGGGTTTGATCCCCGGGTGGGGAACTAGGTCCCACATCCCACAACTGAGAGTTTGCAAGCTGTGACTAAACCTCTTGCATGCCGCCACATGGAAGCACTGACACACTACAGTGGATGAACCCAGAAAACATCCTGGGAAGTGAAAGAAGCCAGACACAGAAGGCCACATCCTGTATGCATTTATGTGAAATGTTCAGACAGGCAAATCCATGGAGACAGAAAGAGGATTGGTGGCTGGCAGGGGCTATGGGGATGGGGAGGGGCAGTGACTGCTAATGTGTGTGGGGGCTTCCCACTGTGCCCACTGATGCTGTCCTGGGGGGCTGGTGGTGTGGCCCTAGGATACACATCAGGAGTCAGTGTCAACGGAGGCTGGAGGGAGGAGGAGTGAGTGACTGCTGCGTCCAGTGACCCGAGCTTTACCCTTCTTCCCAGCCCTGGAAGTCAGCAGCTCCTGAGTGAGACCCAAGCTGGCTCCAGGCCGTCGGTTGACCAGACTGGTTCCTGCAGAAGTTAAAGTAGAGTGCCCCAAGGCCTTCGTATACTGCCAGGTGGGTGACTCAGCCCGACATGGACAGTAGCCACCCTGCTGATGGATGACAGACAGTCAGGAGCCTTGTGGGACATCTTAAAGTCATGCCCAGGCCTCTGCCAGGCCTGGGGCAGGGACCAGGACTTGGGGCTTTCTCTAAGCCTCTGGGCCCCAACTCCGGAATCCTGTGAGCTCTTGCTCTCCCAGCCTGGCAAACCTGTTCTCCCTCTATTCGTCCCTGTTTTAAGTAGCACCTCGGTGTGTCTTCTGATGATGCCCAGGCTCCTCCTGCCTCCCAACCACAACCTGCTGTCCTCTCCCTCCCTCAGTTCCATGCGCTGGCCACACCCTTGTCCAAACCCCTGTCTGGAGCCTGGGCCACCCCAGGATCCCTTAGTCCTGCTGCCTCCTTCTCGGCCACACTCCTCAGAGAAATGCTGTCTTCTTCCCTCTTCACCTCCCTCATCCAGCCCCACTCCACCTGTCCCAGCCACAGGGCCTGTGCACTGACCCAATCTTGGGCCAAATGCTAGTTTCAGCTCTAAAGTCACCTCCTCCAGAGGCTTTCCCTGATCACCATTTCATCTAAAGAAGCCCCCTTCTCTCCAGGCACTCTAACAATAGTGGGCTATTGTTAGAACACAATCAAGGGGCTATGAAGTGGGAATGTGCCCTCAGTGGTGTCTCTTTTGTGACCCCACGGACTGGAGTCCACCAGGCTCCTCCGTCCATGGGATTCTCTAAGCAAGAACACTGGAGTGGGCTGCCATTTCCTTCTCCAGGGGATCTGCCTGACCCAGGGATCTAACCTGCATCTCCTGCATTGCAAGCCACTTCCTTACCACTTTAGCCACCTGGGAAGCTGAGGGACATGGGTTGAGAGACACTTAAATCCTTGTTTCACTTACTTCCAATAGAAAGCTAATGTTCACCCTCTCCAAAGTGATTAAGATTTTAAAAAGTAAGAGTCCTTCCTCCCCGCATCGTTTTCTTCCTACCTTACCCTGATAGGAACTGTGCCTTTTTTCAGCTGATCTTGGCTGCTCTGGGTCTTTGTGGTTGGAAGAGGGCCTTCCTTAGCTGTGGTGTGCAGCAGGCTTCTCCCGGCAGTGCCTTCTCTTGTTGTGATGTGTGGGCTTAGCAGTTGTGACTTGCAGGCTCTAGAGCTCAGGCTCAGTAATCGTGGCTCAGAGGCTTAACTCTCTCCACTAGTGTCGAAGCTCTAACCCAGGAAACTTGAATCTGTCGTTAATTTAAAAGGAACTGAGGAGACCTTCAATTCATTATTGTTGATCAATGAATGAATGAGCAAATGAATGGGAGTGGACAGGGCCTGGGTGTGTCCAGGCGCTCACCTGTCCATCCGTCCCCAGAGACCCTCCTCTACTCTCTGCTGACAGAGCATGGTTCTCTCTCCTGTGGAACCCCGTCCAGGCCCATGCCCTGGCCTCACTCACACTCACAAAGGGGAACTTATAATGTTTACAGCAGTAGTCCTTTTTTAAAAAAAATATTTATTTGGCTGCACAAGGTCTGAGTTGTGGCTCGTGGGACTTTTTTCTTCAGTGGTGGCATGGAGGATCTTTAGTTGCAGTATGCAAGGTCAAGCATGAGGGGTCTCGTTCCCTGACCAGGGACTGAACCTGGACCCCCTGCGTTGGGAGCATTGAGTCTTAACCACTGGACCACTAGGGAAGTCCCAGCAGTAGTCTTTCTTTATATAAGGAAAAAAAAAAAACCTAGAACCCTCCCCCCAACTTTGTTATAATATATTTAACTTATTATTCAGTGGAATATTACCCAGTGGTGAAAAAAGGAACAGATGCCAACTTCCTGCAACAACTAAGATGCTTTCTACTTTCTTAATATGTGACGGGGAAAAATGAGTCCTAGATGACCTAGAACATGACACCCTGTCTACAAAGCTGAAGACGATTAAACCTCAACATGACATTGTGATGCATGTATGATGAACATGTGGGTGATTGTCTGTGCTAAAACTGCCACCCAGCAAAAAATCAGTGGTTCCTGGGACGGATGAGACAGTGTGGGGCACAGAGGAGGGTGAAAGAAGTTACTGTTGATACCCTGGTTCTTGGCGGGGGTTGGCGAATTCATGCATTTTTATACTATAAATAAAATAAGTCCAGTTTGCTGGTGACACTGTATTACGAACGAAGATTCAACCAAATAGTGCATCTGAGGTTTGCTTAGAATTTTTTTTTTGAAAAGGACAATTTATATAACCATGTGGGGACCTATTTTTATTTTCTTATCTCCTGGCAGCCTCAAATAAGGGAAAGTCTAAGGTCCCACTTGGGTGGTCCATTTATATGAAACACCTGGAAGAGGTGAACGCACAGAGACAGGTTGCCAGAGCCCGAAGGAGGAGTGGATGGGGGAGGGGCTGCTAATGGGGACGGGGTTTATTTCAGGGTGATGTAATGTTCCTCCTGGAGAATCCCAGGGATGGCAGAGCCTGGTGGGCTGCCATCTCTGGGGTCGCACAGGGTCGGACATGACTGAAGTGACTTAGCAGCAATGCTCTAGAACCAGACAGAGGTGGTGGCTGCACAGCGTTGTGGATGTGGTAAACGTCCTCGAATTGTTCATTTTAAAACGGGTGATTTTGTGTTGTGTGAATCGCACCTCAGAGAAGACACCTCGAGGGGCTCTGGCTTGGGGAGTGGCGCTCCGAGGGATCTGTGAGGGGATGGATAGCACAGCGCCCTGTTCAGGCCTGGCTGTAGGTGCTCCTCGGAAACCAACCCACATCCTTTTCACTTCCACCCCCAGATGGGTACCATTACCCTCCTCATTCTTTTTTTTTTTTTTCTCTTTGTCTGCACTGTTCGGCTTATGGGATCTCGGTTCCCAGGCTGGGGGTTGAACCTGTGCCCCTAGCTGTGGCAGCTTGAAGTCTTAACCGCTGGACCATTCTACAGGTGAGAAAGCTGAGGCCTAGCCCAGAGCCACACCCTGGCGTCCTGGAGCTCAGCTCTGGACCAGCATCCCACTCGCTAGTATGTCTTGAGGGCAGTGCACAGGGACGTGGCACCCCACTCCTCTCTCAGGCACCCCTGATGCCTTGCATCCTCCAACCCAGGTTGCTTTTCCAACTGCTGGCACCCAGAAACAGGTGGGTCAGGCAGTACTCTATTTTTCATAATTAAAAATGTTTTTATGCTATAATTCACATACCATAACATTCAGGCTTTTAAAGTGGACACTTAGTGGTTTTTAGCATATGTAGTTCTGTGACCATCATCATTATCAAATTCCACAACATTTTCAACACACTGAAAAGAAACCCAACATCCACTGACAGGTACCACCCACTCCCCGCCCCAGCCCCTGGCGACCGCTAGTCTTTCTGTCTCTCTGGATTTAGCCCTTCTGAACATTTTGTATGAATGGAATTGTAAAATGCGTGGCCTTTTATGTCTGACATTTCTGTTCTTTTTTTTTTCTTCTATTTCATTTATTTATTGTTTTGTTTGTGTCTGGCATCTTTCACTCAGTATATACTTTTCAAGGTACATCTATGCTGTGACATATATTGGTGCCTTATTCCTTTCTCTTGCTGAATGATACTCCACGTTTTTTAATTGAACAGTTAAGTGAGTTTGTTAGTTGCTAAGTTGTGTCCAACTCTTTGTGATCCCCAGGGCTGTAACCGGTTAGGCTCCTCTTGCCTAACAAGAGGAGACAAATCTTGCCATGGGATTCTCCAGGCAAGAATCCTGAAGTGGGTTGCATTCCCTTCTCCAGGGGATCTTCCTGACCCAGGGATCGAACCCAGGTCTCCCGGTAAAGAATTGCAGGCAGGTTCTTTACTGTCTGAGCTTGACTTTTTTTACCTTTGGCTATTACACAGAATGCTGCTATGAGCCTTTATCCCAACTTCCAGGTGAGGAAACCCTGGGTCTGTGGGGAGAGGAGACCTGTTCAGGGCAGGGTCAAAGCACCTGTGTGGACAGGAGCTGGCGGCAAGGTGAGTTGGGCAGACAGACCGGCCAGTGCAAAGGCCTTAGGGCCCCCATCAGAAAGGAGGAGAAGGCCCAAAGGCCTCCTAAGAGGAGTTGCAGCTCTTTCCCCATCCATCAAAACTTCCTTCCAGCTCCAGGCCCTGCTGTCTGAGGTTAGGATGGCCCTAGCCTGTCAGGGGACTTCAAAGGACCATGTGTTCTGCTCACCGAAGGTCTTTGATTAGAGCAATCCTGCTGGGGCCACAGGGGGCTGCAGGGAGAGGCAGGGACCTTTGCTGAGGTGGCCCCAGCCCAGGAGCATCTTTGTTTCCCTGCTGGTCTCGGGACAGGGTGGGCAGACTAGCACCTCCAGGTCACATTTACTGGAAGCATCCCAGTAACTGAAGGATGCCAGCTCCATCCTTTGTGCTGTACAGGCCAGAACCATGCAGTGTCCTTGACCCACACTTTCTCCCACATCCGGAAACCCTGTTGGCTCTATATTCAAGTCACATCTAGAATCCTGCCATATCCCACCACGGGCATTCATTTCCCGGGGCTGTTGTAACAAACGACCACCCACACAGCCTTGGAGGCCAGAAATTCAAAATCAAGGTGTGGGCAGGGCTGTGCTCCCTCTGGAGGCCCTGGGGTGGGGAGGCTCCTGCTATTGCCAGCTGTGGGGGCTCCAGACAGCCCTTGTCTTGTGGCTGCGTCTCTCCATCTCTGCCTGCTTCTTCATATGGCCTCCTCTCCTGTGTCTGTGTGTCCTCTCCTCTTATGAGAGTATGAGTCACTGGATTTATTAAAAAACACACACACACAATAATTTTACTTATTTGTGTGTATGTGGCTGCGCTGGGTCCCTGTTGCTGCGCTGGCTTTTCTCTAGTTTCAGAGAGCAGGGGCCACTCTCTAGTTGTGTTGCACATGCTTCTCATTGCGGTGGCTTCTTTTGCAGCAGAAAATGGCGACCCACTCGGGTAGTCTTGCCTGGAAAATCCCATGGACAGGGGAGCCTGGTAGACTACAGTCCATAGGGTTGCAAAGAGTTGAACACGACTGAGCGACTAAACTAAGTGGGCTCTAAGGTGCACAGGCTTCCGTCGTTGCAGCTCCATAGCTCTAGAGTGCAGGCTCAATAGTTGTGTGCAAGGGCTTAGCTGCTGCAAGGCATGTGGGATCTTCCGGGATTAAGGATCAAACCTGTGTCTCCTGCATTGGCAGGCCTGTTCTCTACCACTGAGCCTCCAGGGAAGCCCTGAGTTGTTGGATTTAGAACCCACCCTAATTGAATATGACCTCAGTTCAACTAAGTACATCTGCAGAAACCTTCTCTCTAAATAAGCTCACATTCTGAGGTTCCGGGTGGACATGAATTTTTGGGGACTCTATGCTACCCAGTACAGCACCTGCTCCAGGTGGGAGGAGCTGGTTTCTGCCACCAGCATCTCCCTCCTGAGTCACATCCCCACTACAATCTCTTCTCACTTCTGCAGGCTCACAGTGCTGGGAAATCCCAAGTTGGAAAGTGCACCTCCTCTCCAAGGACTCCCAGGTAACTCCAAACAGGAGCCCAGGTCCTCACGCTCCAGGCTGGACACCTTTGCCTCCCCATCCAGCCTCCATGCTCCTCCTGAACACATAGGATACCGCTTCTGCCGCACGGCCTTTGCACTTGCTGTTTACTCTGCTGGGAGGGACCTGTCTTCCCCAGATCTCCCCCAGCTCCCCTTCCCTCAGGTCCTGACCTCCCAATTAAACTTGTGACCCTTCCCACACACTCAGTCCCCCTTCATTGTTCTATTTTCCTCCAGGAAAACTAGCATCATCTAACGGACCTTGTTTAACGGCATCTACTGTCTGTTGCCCTCACTGGAACGTGAGTTCCATGATGGAAGGGGTTTTCCAGAACCTCGGCTGGTACCTGGCCCTCAGGAAGCACTCTGTGGAAATCGTTGTGTGAGCAGTCATGTGTGAGGTCCGTGCCTCACCTCCAGACCTCCCTGAAGAAGTGACCATTATCCTTACCAACCCCTGTCAGTGTCCTGGCGGGAAACAGGATTCCACTCTGGAGAGCTTTACTGGCCATTAATGAAGCCCAGTTCCAGAGCTGTAAGGAGCTGGGACTTCATAGGCCTGAATTCAGGGGCTTCTGGAGCTGGGTGGGTGGATGGGGAGGTGGTCCTGGAGCTCACAGCTGTGAAGGGGGTGGGACTGAGGGCCTCTGCTTGACCAAACCCGGAAGAAATCAGAAGCCTGGGTGCTGTAGTGTCCAGGGTCCAGAGCCTGGTCTGGATGTGGGGCACAGAGAGCGTGCAGGACACCCCTCTCAGGGGAGAAAACGCAGGTGGGGGAGGCCTGGGCAGAGAAGGAGGGCGGCTCCTGGTCCCAGCACCCCCCACCAGCTGCGTGGCCCCCTGGGAGTCTTCAGGCTAGGAAGCAAGTCTGGAATTTGTCTGGAGGCAGATTCTAGTCTTCTGAGGCAGACGGACAGCACACTTGTGCCCCATGTCAGGGCTGGGAAGAGCAGCCACACCCACCACACCCGACACATCCTCCTGCTGGGGCCTCTGGCATCAGAGCCAAAGTCCAGGTCAACTCTCCCTGCCTTTCCCTTGACCAGATGTGAGGCCTTGGGTAACACACTTTTATCTTTTTTAAACTAGCTTTCTCATCTGTACAATGGGACCACAACGCTATGAGGATGTTTCCAGCTTCCCAACTCTTGGGCACAAACTTTCTGCCCTTCTCAGGGTTACAGCCATGCTAGGGATCTGGCCCATGAGTTACCAGTAGAAGCTTCCAGAAGGGAGCTCCTAATGGCCCCTCCTGAGCTCGCCCCTGGTATGTTGATGTCAGACAGTCAAACATTTGTTCTGGAGCCCCCAGCCAACCCTGCGATAAGAGGACCACGTAGCTGGAGGAAGAAATAAACCTGCATGCTTCAAGTCTCAGAGCTTTGTGGAGCTGTCTGTCACTGCTGCAGAGCTTAGCGAGTCCTGACAGGAATTCACTGGGCTGTCGTGAGGATGGGCATGCGTCGTGCCCAGCACGCAGCTCATGGCCAGCAGATGATTCATAAATATGGGAGGTCATCCAACTGGAATGTCTGCGCCAGCCTTATCCACTGGCTTGTTCAGCTCCTCATGATCCGGCTCCCCCAGCTCCTCTGACTGCACTTCTAGCGCTTCCTCCTGCCACTGGCCCTCCCACTCGGGCCTCCACGTTCCTCCTCAAACATGCTGAGCCTGTACCTCACCCTTGCGGGCACACCCTCCCCCTAGAAATTTACGTGGCTGGCTCCTGGGTCAGCCCAGGTGTCTCCTCCTCCTCCTCTAGGGGCATCCCTGGCCACTTAAAGCAAAGCCATACTCCCTCACTTCTCCAACTCCATCACTTCTCTCTGGTCTACTTTGTCTAAAGTACCTGTCTCGAGGGACTTCTATGGTGGTCCAGGGGCTAAGACTCCATGCTCCCAATGCAAGGGGCTTGGGTTCAATCCCTGGTCAGGGAATTAGGCCCCATGTGCTGTAACTAAGAGACTGCATCCCACAACTAAAGATCCTGATGCCGCAACTAAGACCCAGGGCTGCCAAATAAATAAATACTTTTTTTAAGTTAAAAAAAAAATAAAGTTCTTGTCTTGGACAAATATCCTATGACATCACACATGTGGAATCTAAAAAATGACACAAATGAATATATTTATAAAACAGAAACAGATTCACAGACTTCAAAAAAACTTTTATGGTTACCAAAGGGGAAAAGTTGGGGGTGGGGATAAGTTAGGAGTTTGAGATTAACATATACACAGTACAATATATAAAATAGATAACCAACAAGGGCCTATTGTACAGTACAGAGAACTCTACTCAGTATTCTGTCATAACCATATAGGTTACACCTGAAATTAACACAACACTGTAAATCAACCATACTCCAATACTAAATAAAATTAAACTTAAATAAATAAATAAATAAATTTCTTGTCTGGGGACAATCAGTCCTAGCTGTTCATCAAGTTAAGAGCATGGGAAAATAATCGTGTGTTGTAGACTAAAGGAGATTTATAAATGTAACCATGGCTCTGGACTAGATTGATTGAACGAATCCACTGAAAAGACATTCGGGGGGACAAGGGGGCAACTTTGAATATGGTCACATGTGAAATGACATTAGGGCATTATTGTCAGTTTTGGAAAGTATGACAGTGATATTGCTATCGTATAGGAAAATGACCTTTTTAATTGACATGTAATTACATATAAAAATGTCTTTATTCTGAAAGAGAGGTATACAAAGCAGTTAGGATAACGTGTCATGATGTTACTTTATTTTTAAAGTTTGGGGGATATCTGCACTGCAAGGAGCTCCAACTACTCCATTCTAAAGGAGATCAGCCCTGGGATTTCTTTGGAAGGAATGATGCTAAAACTGAAACTCCAGTACTTTGGCCACCTCATGCGAAGAGTTGACTCATTGGAAAAGACTCTGATGCTGGGAGGGATTGGGGACAGGAGAAGGGGACAACAGAGGATGAGATGGCTGGATGGCATCACTGACTCGATGGACGTGAGTCTGAGTGAACTCCGGGAGTTGGTGATGGACAGGGAGGCCTGGCGTGCTGCGATTCATGGGGTCGCAAAGAGTCAGACACGACTGAGCAACAGAACTGAACTGAACTGAACTGCATAAATATTTTAATTCACTTTCCAAATTGTGAAAGCAAGGATCAGGTCTCCTGCAACTGGATTTCTTTCACAGCACCTAATACACAGTATCTTGCTTTTACCAGGTATTCAGGAAATATTTATTGAACAAATGTCAAAAACTTAGCTCCTTCACTACTTTCGGTCTTACTGAAACCACTGCACTTGAAACTTTTTTGCATTAAGACAATGAAGTCTCCTAATAAAGCAAATTATGTTTTCCAAGTAATGTAATTCACTTACCACCTTAATTGGTCCACAAAAACCGCAAGTCTACATTTTTGTAAAATGCAGTAGAAATGAAACAAGGTCTATTTTATGTAAAATTACTTCAGCAAGGACAAAAATAAGTGAAGCAATATGGCAAAATGCTAACAATGATTAAATTTAGGTTCTGTGTGACTGCTCAATGAACTATTTTCTAAGCTTGACATTTTTCACGACAAACAGAAAATAAATTCTTCATAAGAGATATTAAAAAATACTTATTGGACATTCATTCCTATCTATTTTGAAAATGTTTATTGACATTCAATTACATACAAAATCCTGCTTATGGAACACAGCCTTGTCCTGGAGAAGGGGCTTGTGTAGCTCAATGAAGCTATGAGCCATGCTGTGCAAGGCCATCCAAGATAGATGGGTCAT
This sequence comes from Cephalophus harveyi, assembly GCA_006410635.1. Lineage (NCBI taxonomy): Eukaryota > Metazoa > Chordata > Mammalia > Artiodactyla > Bovidae > Cephalophus > Cephalophus harveyi. The sequence goes on along the minus strand of SJYT01000952.1, from coordinate 63,762 downwards.
AGCAAAGAGTTCTGACAAAAAGTGGCCCACTGGAGGAGGAAATGGGAACCCACTCCAGTATTCTTGTCTAGAGAACCCCATGGAGAGTATAAAAAAACAAAAAGATATGGTGCCAGAAGATGAGCCCCTCCCCACCTCCCATCCCAATCAGAAGGTGTCCAATATTCTATTAGGAAAGAGCAGAGGGCAATCACTAATAGCTACAGAAAGAAGAAGTGGCTGGGGGAAAGCAGAAATGATGCTCAGTTGTGAATGTGTCTGGTGGTGAACAATGCAAAGAAACAGAGGAAAACAACAGAATGGGAAAAGATTAGAGATAAAAATTTGACATATCAAGGGAACATTTCATGGAATGATGGGCACGTTAAAGGACAGAAATGGTAAGGACTTAACTGAAGCAGAAAACATTAAGGAGAGGTGGCAAGAATACACAGAAGAACTATACAAGAGAGATCTTAATGTCCCAGATAACCGCGATGGTGTGGTCACTCACCTGGACCCGACATCCTGCAGTGTGGAGTCAAGTCAGCCTTAGAAAGCATTACTACAAACAAAACTAATGGATGTGATGGAATTCCAGCTGAGCTATTTCAAATCCTAAAAGATGATGCTGTTAAAGCTCTGCACTCAGTATGCCAGCAAATTTGGAAAACTCAGCAGTGGCCACAGAACTGAAAAAAGGTCAGTTTTCATTTCAATCCCAAAGAAGGACAACACCAAAGAATGTTCAAACTACCATACTATTAAGTTAATTTCACATGCTAGTGAGGTTATACTCAAAATCCTTCAAGCTAGGCTTTAGCAGTACGTGAAACAAGAACTTCCAGATGTATAAGCTGGGTTTTGAAGAGGCAGAGGAACCAGAGATCAAATTGTCAGCACTCACTGAATCATGGAGAAAGTAGGGGAGCTCTAGAAAAACATCCAAGACAAACTGTGGAAAATTCTTTAAGAGATGGGAACACCAGACCACCTTACCTGTTTTCTGAGATTGCTGTATGCAGGTCAAGAAGCAACAGTTAGAGCTGGACATACAATAATTTACTGGTTCAAAATTGTTCAAAAGAGTACAACAAGGCTGTATATTGTCACCCTGCTTATTTAACTTATATGCAGAGTACATCATGCAAAATACTGGGCTGGATGAATCACACGGTGGAATCAAGGTTGTTGGGAAAAATATCAACAACCTCAGATAAGCAGATGATACCGCTCTAATGGCAGAGGGTTAAGAGGAACTAAAGAGTCTCTTGAGGAGGTTGAAAGAGGAGAGTGAAAAGCTGGTTTGAAACAATATTAAAAAAAACTAAGATCATGGCATCTGGTCCCATCGCTTCATTGCAAATAGAGAAAAATTGGGATCAGTGACAAATTTTATTTTCTTGGGCCCCAAAAATCACTGCAGATGGTGACTACAGCCATGACATTAAAAGACACTTAACTCCTTGGAAGGAAAGCTATGACAAACCTAGGCAGCATATTAAAAAGCAGAGATACCACTTTGCCAGCTAAGGTCCATGTAGTCAAACGTATTGTTTTTCCAGTAGTCATGTATGCATCAAGAAGGCTGAGCGCTGAAGAACTGATAGTTTCAAATTGTGGTGCTGGAGAAGACTCTTGAGAGTCCCTTGGGCAGCAAGGAGATCAAACCAGTGAATCTTCTAGGAAATAAACCCTGAATTGAAAAGGAGAAGGCAATGGCACCCCACTCCAGTACTCTTGCCTGGAAAATCCCATGGGCGGAGGAGCCTGGTAGGTTGCAGTTCATGGGGTCGCAAAGAGTCAGACACGACTGAGCGACTTCACTTTCACTTTTCACGTTCATGCATTGGAGAAGACAATGGCAACCCACTCCAGTATTCTTCTTAGCATGTACTGTGTTAAGTCACCTCAGTTGTATCTGACTCTTTGCGACCCCATGGACTGTAGCCCACCAGGCTCCTCTATCCTTGGGATTCTCCAGGCAAGAATACTGGAGTGGGTTGCCACGCCCTCCTCCAGGGGATCTTCCCAACCTGAGGATTAAACCCACATTTCTGTTGTCTCCTACATTGGTTGGCGGGTTCTCTTTTTTTTCAGCTTCGTTTGTTCTCAAGTTTTATAAAACTGACTGTGTTTATAAAAACACAACACAATACCATAAGATAAGTATGAAATTTGCTGGTAAAGGTAAATATATAGACAAATGTAGCAAATCACTGCAATGATGGTAGTAAATCACTCTTAATTCTAGTATAAAAGTTTTAAGACAAAAGTATTAAACAATAACTATAATTAATAAACATGTTAAAATACACAATATGAATAGATATAAATTGTGACAACAATACCATAAAATGTGTGTGTGTGTGGTGGGAATGTAAATTGGTGCAGTCACTAACAAAAACATTATGGTGGTTCCTTAAAAACTAAACATAAAAATACCATATAGTCCAGCAGTTTTACTCCTGGGTATATAGCCAAAGAAATCTTAAACACAAAATTGAAAAGATACATTCACCCCAATGTTCATCGCATCATTATTTACAATAGCCAAGGTATAGAAGAAACCTAAACGCTAATCAATAGATAAGTGGATAAAGAAGATGTAGTGTACATATACACGATGCAATATTACTCAGCCATAAAAAAGAATGAAATTTTGCTATTAGCAACACATGAATCAACCTGGAGGGTATTATGGTTAGTGAAATAAAGACAGATACTCTATATTGTAATTTATATCTGGAATCTAAAAGGTAAAACACACCTATGAACATAGCAAAATAGATACAGACCACAAACTAGTAGTTACCAGTGAGGAGAGAGAGGGGAGGGGCAAGATTGGGATAGGGGACTAAGAGGTTCAAACTACTATCAATAAAATGAAGATGCTACAGGGATCTATTACAAAGCACAAGGAAAATAGTGCTTTATAATAACTTTAAATAGAGTACAATCTGTAAAAACATTGAATTGCTGTTGTACACCTGAATCTAATACAATCTAATACAATCAACTATACTTCAATTAAAAAAAAAAAGTGTGTGTAGGGTGGGAAGGTAGCTTAGGGCTTTTGTATGCAAATGAACATAAGTTATCAGCTTAAAGTTGGATTTTATAACTAAGATAGTTTATGTATATCCCAAAGTAATCACACACCAAAAAATCACCTATGGGGTTATACAAAAGAGGAGAAAGCAATCAAAGCATATCAATATTTAAAAAAAAACTCAGAAAACCCAAGGAAGCGGGCAAAAGGAAAAGAGATTATAAGATGGGGCTTCCCTGGTGGCCCAGTGGTTAAGAATCGCCTTAGGATGCAGGGGACACCAGTCCCATCCCTGGTCCTCTTAGGGAAGCACTGACTGAAACTGCCCACCCTGACCAGGCACCATAGTAACCATTGGCGTGAGCTGTTTAACACCAGGTCCTGGTAAGGAACACGGAACTAATAAGCAACCACCAACCAGAAGGGTTTGGGAAAGGTCAAAAGGAAACGCCACATGTCCAACCACCTCCCAGAATCCTTCTCACTGGCATCCATCATGAGTAAGGTGTGTGCCACCAGGAAGGACCCTGAGTCACAGCCAAAGACAACCCAGAAACTAATCCCATCACCATAAAACCCGAAACAGAGCCACGTGGCAGAGCGGTCCTCCTGGGTTCCCTTACCTTGCTGCTCTCCACCTGGGTGCCCCTTCCCAATAAACTCTCTTGCTTTGTCAGCTCGGGTGTCTCCTCAGATAATTCATTTCTGAGCGTTAGATAAAAGCTCATTCTCGAGCCCTGGAAGGGGTTTCCCTTTCCTGCAACAGTCCGGGAAGATCCCACATGCTGGGGAGCAACTAAGCCCGTGCACTGCAAATACTTAGCCTGTGCCCTAGAGCTCAGGAGCCACAGCTACTGGAACCCACGCCCTAGAGCCTGTGCTCCGTAGCAGAAGAAGCCATCGTAACGAGAAGCCTGTGTATCGCAACGAGAGAGTAGCCCCCGCTTGCTGCAACTAGAGAAAACCCACATGCAGCAAGGAAGACACACCACAGCCAAAGAATAAATAAATAAAAAAGAAGGAAAGATGAAGGGAAATGGCAAGAGCATGAACGAAATGGCAAGAGCAAATCCCTCCCTATTAGTAATTACTTTATGTAATTGGATTCAGTTCAGTTCAGTCCAGTCGCTCAGTCGTGTCCGACTCTTTGCAACCCCATGAACTGCAGCACGCCAGGCCTCCCTGTCCATCACCGACTCCTGGAGTCCACCCAAACCCATGTCCATTGAGTCAGTGATGCCATCCAACCATCTTATACTCCGTCGTCCCCTTCTCCTCCTGCCCTCAATCTTTCCCGGCATCAGGGTCTTTCAAATGAGTCAGCTAATCACATCAGATGGCCAAAGGACTGGAGTTTCAGCTTCAACATCAATCCTTCCAATGAACACCCAAGACTGATCTCCTTTAGGATAGACTGGTTGGATCTCCTGGCAGTCCAAAGGACTCTCAAGGGTCTTCTCCAGCACCACAGTTCAAAAGCATCAATTCTTCGGAACTTAGCTTTCTTTACAGTCCAACTCTCACATCCATACATGACTACTGTAAAAACCATAGCCTTGACTAGATGGACCTTTGTTAACAGAATAATGTCTCTGCTCTTTAATATGCTGTCTAGGTTGGTCATAACTTTCCTTCCAAGGAGTAAGCATTTTTTAATTTCATGGCTGCAATCACCATCTGCAGTGATTTTGGAGCCCAGATAAATAAAGTCAGCCACTGTTTCCCCATCTATTTGACATGAAATGATGGGACCAGATGCCATGATCTTCGTTTTCTGAATGTTGAGCTTTAAGCCAACTTTTCCACTCTCCTCTTTCACTTTCATCAAGAGGCTCTTTAGTTCTTCTTCACTTTCTGCCATAAGGGTGGTGTCATCTGCATATCTGAGGTTATTGATATTTCTCCCAGCAATCTTGATTCCAGCTTGTGCTTCTTCCAGCCCAGTGTTTCTCATGATGTACTCTGCATAGAAGTTAAAGAAGCAGGGTGACAATATACAACCTTGACGTACTCCTTTTCCTATTTGGAACCAGTCTGTTGTTTCATGTCCAGTTCTAAACTGGTGCTTCCTGACTTGCATACAGGTTTCTCAAGAGGTAGGTCAGGTGGTCTGGTATTCCCATCCTGTTCAGAATTTCCCACAGTTTATTGTGATCCACACAGTCAAAGGCTTTGGCATAGTCAATAAAGCAGAAATAGATGTTTTTCTGGAACTCTCTTGCTTTTTCGATGATCCTGCAGATGTTGGCAATTTGATCTCTGGTTCCTCTGCCTTTTCTAAAACCAGCTTGAACATCAGGGAGTTCACAGTTCACATATTGCTGGAGCCTGTGACAATATACAGCCTTGACGTACTCCTTTTCCTATTTGGAACCAGTCTGTTGTTCCATGTCCAGTTCTAACTGTTGCTTCCTGACCTGCATACAGATTTCTCAAGAGGCAGGTCAGGTGGTCTGGCATTCCCATCTCTTTCAGAATTTTCCACAGTTTAATGTGATCCACACAGTCAAAGGCTTTGGCATAGTCAATAAAGCAGAAAGATATTTTACTGGGACTCTCTTGCTTTTTTGATGATCCAGCAGACGTTGGTAATTTGATCTCTGGTTCCTCTGCCTTTTCTAAAACCATCTTGAACATCTGGAAGTTCACAATTCACATATTGCTGAAGCCTGGTTTGGAGGATTTTGAGCATCTCACACATAGTGTGAGATGAGTGCAATTGTGTGGTAGTTTGAGCATTCTTTGGCATTGCCTTTCTTTGGGATTGGAATGAAAACTGCCCTTTTCCAGTCCTGTGGCCACTGCTGAGTTTTCCAAATTTGCTGGCATATTGAGTGCAACACTTTCACAGCATCACCTTTTAGGATTTGAAATAACTCAACTGAAATTCCATCAGCTTTGTTCATAGTGATGCTTGCTAGGGCCCACTTGACTTCACATTCCAGGATGTCTGGCTATAGGTGAGTGATCACACCATTGTGATTATCTGGGTCATGAAGATCTTTTTTGTACAGTTCTCCTGTGTGTTCTTGCCACCTCTTCTTAATATCTTCTGCTTCTGTCAGGTCCATACCATTTCTGTCCTTTATTGAGCCCATCTTTGCATGAAATGTTCCCTTGGTAACTCTAATTTTCTTGAAGAGATCTCTAGTCTTTCCCATTCTATTGTTTTCCTCTATTTCTTTTCACTGATCACTCCTGAAGGCTTTCTTATCTCTCCTTGCTATTCTATTTGTAAGGCCTTCTCAGACAGCCATCTTTCTTTTCTGCCTTTCTTTTTGTTGGGAATGGTCTTGTTCCCTGTCTCCTGTACATTGTCACCAACCTCTGTCCATAGTTTATCAGGCACTCTGTTTGTCAGATCTAGTCCCTTAAACCTATTTCTCACTTCCACTGTATAATCATAAGGGATTTGATTTAGGTCATACCTGAATGGTCTAGTGGCTTTCCCTACTTTCTTCAATTTAAGTCTGAAATTGGCAGTAAGGAGTTCATGATCTGAGCCACAGTCAGCTCCCGGTCTTGTTTTTGCTGACTCTATAAGATTTGAAAATATAATGATTGCTACCCAAAGTTGAGGTGTCCCAGGTGGCGTTTATGGTAAGGAACTTGGCTGCCAGTGCAGGAGACATAACAGATGTTAGTTTAATCCCTTGGTCAGGAAGATCCCTTGAGGAGGAAATGGCAACCCATTCCAGTATTCTTGCCTGGAGAATCTCATGAACAGAGGGGTCTGGTGAGCTATAGTGCATGGGGTCACAGAGACTCAGACATGCCCTAGCCACTAAACAAGAGCAACACAATAACAAACCATTACCTTTCAACTCAGAGGGCGATTGTTGATAATTTTAGGCTTTCTTTTCCAAAATATTAGGTACCTATAAACCAGACTATTTTAATATCTATAGATTTGAAAATATAATGATTCGTACTCCAATTTGGGAATTATAGGGTCAGAATGATTGCAGCTAGAGTGCAGAAGGAGAATGTCCCAACAGGTAATCCTGGACCACAAACAACTCCCCAAGGAGAAAGCCTTGTGGGGAGAGTGGGGGAAGCAGGACCTTAATGCTATTAATGGACCTTTTGAAGAGTGTTAATAATTCAGAAGGAGAAAGAGAACCAAACCCCAACATTTAAAAAATTTTCCCTATGGCATACCATTTAACACTCACAAGAATGCTGTAGGGCTGGTACTGTATTATTGTCCCATTTTTCAGACCAAAATACTGAGAGACAAAAGCTGAGGCAACTTTCATGTCCTGAAGGCTGAATCTGAAACAACTTTGCATGACTCTCAGACTCTTGTACTTCCCTCCCCACCAAGGTAACACTGAAATAAAGGGAAACATCTTCTTTCACTGTCTGCCAAAGTAAATTGCTCATAAGGAGAATAAGAAAACTTGTGAACCATTTCTGTCTGTCACAAACCACTCCGTTGTCGATGTTTGCTTTGTGACTCGCACATTTTGGCATTGACTGAAATACTCAATCCCCTTCCCATTGTCTTCTAAATAAGAGTTAAGGGAAAGATAGGGGGAAAGTTAAGTCAGATGAGAGAAGTAACTTGTACCTTCTCAGTAATAAAGGCACCACTTTCTGGGCTTGAGAGGAGGACAAAGCAGATGGAGGTGGCCAGTGTGGTCAGTGGTGAAGACCTCCTGCTCCGGGGAGACTCCCCTTTTCTTTTCCTTTAGTGGTAATTTTTGCAGGGAGATTGATAAGGCTCTCACATGTTGGGGCTTCCCAGGTGGCACTTGTGGTAAAGAATCCGCCTGCAATGCAGGAGCCACAGGAGACGTGGGTTCAATCTCTAGATCAAGAAGATCTCCTGGAGGAGGGCATGGCGCCCCTCTCCAGTATTCTTGCCTGGAGAATCCCATGGACAGAGGAGCCTGGTGGGCTACAGTCCATGGAGTCACAAAAGAATTGAATACAGCTGAAGCGACTTGGCATGCTCACATGTTCATTGTGTGAAATGAAGATATTTCCTGTCCTATTGGTGAGCAAGAAATGTCACAGCCATCAGCGATGATTTCTGGCCTCCAAAGGTGAACGAGGACTCCTCAAATGGAACACAATGCCTATGATCCAGCAGATGCCTCCTCCCCACACAGGGATTGCCTGTGACCCAGCAGATGCTGCCTCCCCACACAGAGGAGCCCGGGGTGGAGGGAGGAATGCAAGAAGCAGACGTCTGCCCTCCTTAAGGTGAACAGGGAACAGGATTCAGCCCCAGGTAGCTGAGGTGCATTTGAAAGGAATGGATCAGTAGGCCCAGAGGCTTGCATCCTCCCATACATAAAATGCTAAATTACTTTACATGATCTTTGATTTTTTCTTACCTCTTTGATGTTCAGACAGCCTGCTCCCTTTGTACAGACTTGTATGTAGCCTGGCTCCCCTTCCCAGCTCCTTGGAGCGGTGTTCTCAGAGTTACTGAGATGCTGTCTCTCAGGCTTGGAGATCTAAACATTCCCATCCAATAAAATAACTCTACTTTCAGGTTGTGACTGTATTTTTTTTAGCCTACGCTTGTAACCAAGGTTGTCAATTTAGCAAATAAAAATTGAGTTGGCTCAGTGAAATTTGAATTTCAGATTGAATAAAACTCTTTTCGGTATATTTTCAGTCTAAGTATGTCCTAAATTATTCTAAAAGATTATCTATTGTTTATATGAAATTCATGTTTGACCAGATGTCCTGTATTTCACCTAGTATCCCTAATTGTAACTGATTAGATTTAGGCTAAAGATCAGTGGAAAAAGCTAAGGGTCAGGGAACTCAAAACCTACTGGCTGCCCAGGCCAGCCTGCCTACCCCTGCAGGGACTGCGAACTTGGGGCACAGCTTAGGGCTCCTTGCATAGGCTCATCTGACTGTTCAGCCAAAGCATCTTAATTTAAAATGTTCTCTATGGTTCTAGTTGAAGGGAGGAAATAATTGTGCTTATAATCAGTGTAAATAATCAAATCAGTCCCTTAATTGTTCTCTCTGAAAGAAATGTTCTGTTTCCATCTCTGTGTATTTTATGTTTATTCATGATTTAGAAGATACTGTATTGAAGTAGGAGTCAGCAGATTAGAGGACAGAATGATCCTGCTTATCTATGAGACAATGGAAACAAAACATCTTGTTAATCAATCATCCTGCTAGCCATTTAGCCAGATTCTCCCTCATGAGAATCTCTCCCGAGCCATGTCATTACTAAAAGAGAAAATAAAAACAAACAAACCAAAATCGGTCTTGTTATATCTGGGCTCCCATGTGCTGTTCTTGCAAGGTCACAGCTATTTGCTGAGTGAATGAAGCTTCAGGATTCGGCTCTTCAACCTGCTGCTGCTCCCTGTTAAATTACTGAATTCCTGAGAAGCAGAGCACATGCATTAAGCAGATAGTTCCAGTGTCAGTTTCGTTCTTCACTTAATTACCCATCATTTTAGAGAAGATGGAATTTGAAAGGCTCTGGGTAAGTCTGGGTTGTCATTTGGAAAAATTGTAGTCCTGAGACCCTAGAACTGGTGAGGACTCCCAACAGTGTATAACTGGGCTGGCAAAATGTTTCAGAACTTCTTATAGAAAATTAAATTGCAAGTAGCCCACACCATTTATATTACTGACACCTCCAAACCAAACTACCACACCTAGTGGCTGTTCACGACTGACTAATTTTCAATGAATTTATTTATTTATTGAAAGAACTATGGGTTTTGTTTTTCATTAAAATTTTTTTTTAATTGGAGGGAAATTGCTTTATAATGTTGTGTTGGTTTCTGCCATACAGCAACACAAATCAGCCATAATTATACCTGTATCATCTCCCTTTTGTGCCATCTGTACAATGAAATATTACTCAGCCATAAAAAAAAAAAAAAAATTTTTAGTCAGTTCTAGTGAAGTGGATGAACCTAGTGCCTGTTACACAGAATGAAGTAAGGAAGAAAGAGAAAAACAAATACAGTGTATTAACGAACATATATAGAATCTAGAAAAATGGTATTGATGAACCTGTTTGCAGGGAAGAAATGGATATGCAGATACAGAGAACAGATTTGTGGACACACTAGGGGAAGGAAAGAGAGGGCTTTGTTTTTCTTAATATAATTTTGTTTACTTATTTATGGCTGCACTGGGTCCCCGTTGCTGTGCGTGGGCTTTCTCTCGCTGCAGCATGTGTGAGCCACTCCCCAGGTGGGATATGCAGGTTCCTTATTGTGGTGGCCTCTCCTGTGTGGAGCCCCGGCTCTAGGGGTGCAGGCTCAGTAGTTGTGGTGTGTGGGCTGAGTTGCCCTGCAGCACATGGAATCTTTCTGGACAAGAGATGGAACCCGCGTCCCCTATATTGGCAGGTGGGTTCTTAACCACTGGACCACCAGGGAAGCTCTCTATTGAGTTTAAATAAGATAAAAAGTTCTAACAACTAATAGTTAGATATCTCTTTACAGTTTACAAACACTTTCACATTGAGCTTATTCTATTTAATCTTTTGATAATATAGTAATAAAATGGTAATGCTACAAATCATAGTAAAAATAAGGCAGCTAATAATCAATAAGTTACTCTGGGCTCAGCCATGTACAAAGAACAGAGTGGGTGTGATTATTTACAAAACTGGAAACAGGCTTAGAGGCATGAATAAACTCACTCTAATTTGCAGAGCTGGAAAGAATTGAAAACTAGATTTAAACCTAGGCACTTCCAGAGTCTCACGTTCTGCAATGAATATTATTACTACAATAGAAGCATTTGTTGGAGGAAAACATTTTTTCATGCCACAAAGGCATTTTTTGAGTAAAACGGTTTCCAGAAACACTCCCCCTATTTTCTTCTGTCTTCATTTAGCAGATGTTTGTCTAAGGACGTCTCTGTGAGACTCGGGACGCAGAGAGGAACGGAATCCCTAGGAGGAAGCACTCAGGAGCTGGGGAGCTGACATGTTCGATCATTCAGTGCAGCCCAAGGATGTTGCAATGGGATGTGAAGCTTCGGTGAGGACACACAGAGGATACAGTGGACCCTGTTGGAGGACTGTGGTAGGAGGGAGCTAAGGATCGGTTGATGGAGGAGGTGACATGAGCTGAGACTAGATTGAAGAAAGAAATAGGCAAGTGTGAGAGCAAGGGTATTTCAAGCAAAGCAGGGAGTGAGTGTTAAAGGCATCAACCTAGGACACAGCATGATATGTTTAGGATCTCCTCGTGGTTAGGTGTGAGCTGCAGCATGGAGGACGGGGTGTGATGTCCAGGAGGCAACAGTCATTGGGAATGACAAGGCTGTGTGACATGCATTAACTCTCATCTTTTAGACAGTAAATTAAAATAGGCAGATGACATGATTATGCTTCTATTTTAAAATAGTTATCACAGAAAGAATAGATTGGGGAGGAGTGCAAAGACAACCAAAGAAAGAAATCGTTTTTTTTTTTTTTTGCTGCATTATTGTTTGCTAACTTTAAATTCATCCCTTTTTAATTCAAACTGATCAGAATGCCACCCAAAAGCCTGAACTAATAACTTTTTTTAGAGCAGTTGTCTGGTCTTTCTGAGGGTGTTCCAAATAGTGCTAGTGATAAAGAACCCATCTGCTAATGCAGGAGATATAGGAGATGCAGGTTCAATCCCTGGGTTGGGAAGATCCCCTGGAGGAGGACATGGCAACCTGCTCCAGTGTTCTTGCCTGGAGAATCCCTTGAACCTGGTGGGTTACAGTCCATAGGGTCTCAAAGAGTCCGACATGACTTAGTGACTTAGCACGCACACATGCTGGTCTTTCTGAGATCCATCCCAATTTCTTACTATCAAATTTTGTTTTTGAACTTTTATCGGACACACATGTCAGGTGTTGTGTTGGGGGACACGATGGTTATTTGTATTTAATAGAAAAAGGGATGGCTCTTAGAGAGGTTAAGCAACTTCTCAAAGTCACACAGTTATTTAGTAATAAAGCTGAGTTTTAAACTGAGGAATTGTAGAACATTTGCTCTTAAGGCTGTTTTTAAACTACATTATCTTGATGCTGCCTGTGGATAAGAACTTGACTTACTTTTCAGTTACACTCCAGAGGCTGGAGGATCACCTACCCCATAAGATAATCTACCTATAGTTAGTTACTACCTGACTGCACTTTACATATGAAACCAAACCATTTTAGAAGTATTGAATATTTTCCTTCTAGGTCCTAGGTTCTAGGTTGAACTTCTGGAATTGGTCCATGTCAACAAAAAAAGTTGAAAAATATAAAATAGAATGCAGGGAGCTCAGCTCAATGCTCTGTGATGATCAAGAGGAGTGGGAAGGGGCAGGGGATGCATGAGAGGGAGGCTCAAGAGGGAGGACATATATGCATATATATAGCAGATTCGCATTGTCTATAGCAGAAACTGTACAACATTGCAAAGCAATTATTGGGCTTCCAGGGTAGCTCAGTGGGTAAAGAATCTGCCTGGAAGCAGGATGCAGGCAGACATGGGTTTGATCACCAGGTCGGGAAGATCCCCCAGAGTACGGCATAGCAACCCACTCCAGTATGCTTGCCTGGAGAGTCCCATGGACAGAGGAGCCTGGTGGGCTACAGTCCATGGGGTCGCAAAGAGTCAGATGCAACTGAAGTGACTGAGCATGCATGCATGCATGCATGCAAAGCAATTATCCTCCAATTAAAAAAAATAAAAATATTTTAAAAATAATAAGAAGAAAAAATTAGAATTAAAAAAAATAGAATGTGGATTTTATGGCTGAAAATGTCCTGGGAACAGCTACTGCAGTGTTTCCCAGCATGATCTCTTAAGGCACAGCATCATGTTGGGAGATTAATAGGTGCTCAGTGATAAAAGCCATCTGGGACCAAATGAGGGAAACAGAGAATTAAACATGATGGAACTGCTCTTTCCCCATACTGATGCTTCTTCAAGCATTGCATATGCAAGAGGGTATTGTGAATTTTTAGGATTCAAAAAGATGGTATCTTTCAAACCGTTTTACTTCAAAATCTTTTCCTCTGAGACCAGCACTTTGGACATGTACTTCCCTCACCTTTGTCCAGCAAGGAAACTGCAACCCAGAGAAAGCTAGTGACTTAGACAACTAATTCTGGGCCACCAGAAAATTCTACCTTACTGAGCTACCAACACTATGCTCGTGAGATGCCTCTATATCAGTCCAGATAAATCTTCTCCTCTTTCGGACAGTTTAAGGAGAGCAGTGCTATATCTGTACTTTCTGGAAGTAAGCAGTTTCCAAATAGCCAGGAAGCAAGAAGGTGATATCCCACAGAGAGAGAAATTATTATCAGCTTTTATATCCCAAGACAGTCAACAGTGAGTGCACTGAATCACGCAGTTTTACATTGCATTTTCCAGTCAAAAAGCTTCCAAGTGGGGACTACTTAGGGCATCCTGTTATTTCATTTGATTTGTTAAAGTTTCACTCAGCAAATTTAATCCTCATCCCTGGAATTCTATTTCTTTGTTATAATGAGAGTAAACAACTGGTCCACTTTCTTAACTCTGTTGACAGTGCTCAGTTGTTTTTCCCAGCCCCCACTCCTTTTTTTTCCTCCAGACAATGCCTGGCTCACTTTGTCTGGCTACTGTCTGACATGTCAGCTTACACTTCCTCAATCCCCAGCTGTTCTTCACTTTCATGGGATGGAGGGTTCTTCGCATTAGACTCAAACGTGGTTTTGCACTTCCAGAGGGCTAATCTGTTTCCACAGCAACCCATAAAATGGGGGTAATTTGATGCCAGACCTGCCTAAAACTTTTTTTTTGCTAAAAGTTTTTGCATGTATGTATAAGTACGTATGTGTGCTTCCCAACTAAGCTCTGCTTTTAGAAAATCACTTCGCAAAAACTCTGACCAAATTTCCAATTAACAGCAGAGTTCTGTCAGCCTTCTGGCATTTTTAAACAATGTATTTTCATTAAGAAATTAAATTGAAAATCTATTTTATGAATAATATTTAGACTAAAAGTTATAAAAAGAAAATGAGGAAGTATAGTGTCTTCCATGTCAATTTTAATATGACTGTATTTGACAGATATATACCTAATCTTCATGGTTGTATACTGAATATGTATATATTCCTAATCATAACTCTGTGAGGTATTATTTGTATTTCATAGAAGAGAAAACTGAGGATAGAAAGTTAGGTATTTTTTCCAGAATCATGCAATTCTTAATGAAAAGGTGGGACTTAAGCACATGCCCCTCTGACTTTCCAGCCTCCATTTTCTCATAATATCAAGCTCATAAGAAAACATTATAATACAGATGCAGTTAAAATCCCCTTCATTCTTTTATTGGGCTTCCCTGGTGGCTCAGAGGTTAAAGCGTCTGCCTCCAATGCAGGAGACCCGGGTTCAGTCCCTGGGTCTGGAAGATCCCCTGGAGAAGGAAATGGTAACCCACTCCAGTATTCTTGCCTGGAGAATCCCAAGGACGGAGAAGCCTAGTAGGTCCATGGGGTCTCAAAGAGTCAGACACGACTGAGCGACTTCACCTTCACTTTCACCTTCATTCTTTTATTAGGTTTATTTTCATGCAGAACTAAAATATATTTTCTTTCCATTTATTTAATGCATTTTAGTTTAACAAATTTATATTTTTACTTGAAGTATAGTTGATTTACAATATTCTGTCAGTTTCAAGTTAGTTTCAGGTGGACAACAAAGTGATTCAGTTTCATATACATATATATATGCACTCATGTGTGTATTCTTTTTCGAATCTTTTTCACTATAGGTTATGATAGAAATTGAATATAGTTTCCTGTGCTTTGCATCAGGTCCTTGCTTATCTGTTTTATATGTAGTAGTTTGTATCTGTTAATCTTAATCCTAATTTATCCCTCCCCCCTTCAATTTAACAAATATTAATTGAATATTTGTTATTTTCCGGGCATTGTGTCAATTATTGGAGAAACTGAGACAAATCAAATATATTTTTTGCTACCAAAAATCTTATCATGTAGGACTATCTCATACTCTGACATAAACCTAAGAATCTAGTTGTTGATGTACACTAATAAAAATAATGTGCCTGAATTGCCAACAATATAGCCTCAAGGTTATCTTACTTTTTAAAAACACTGTAACAAGGTGATGTATTTCAACTGGTCAATTCGTGTTCTTTTTATGGCCAAAGCACAAATACAGTCAGCCTGCTATCAGGGGGCAGTTTGACTAAACGGCTATTACAAGGACCAAATCTTAGGCCTAGCTTGACTAAGAATGTAGTTTAAATAACTGAGTTAACTGTCATACTTAGGATAATTTCCTAATAGATAAAAGTCACTCAGCTAGTACCTATTTCTGGATCAATAAAATTGCTTTTGCCTGTATTATTCATGGGCTTCCCTGATAGTTCAGTTGGTAAGGAATTCGCCTGCAATTCAGGAGACCCCAATTCAATTCCTGGGTTGGGAAGACCCAGAAGGGATAGGCTATCCACTCTAGTATTCTTGGGCTTCTCTTGTGGCTCAGAGCAGCTGAGTGACACCTCAGGAGTTTCGGTGGAGCTGGGGTGCTGACTTGAACAAGGGCAGGAGACCAGTCCCCCCACATCTCCTGTGTGTAACTGAAACCTCTCGTTCTGGCAGGAATTGCTGGCCTCACCTGGAGGTAACCCCCTCACAGAGCAGAGACCACCCAACCCAGGGTCTGAAGTTCTTATGATTCCACACTAATAATAATAGCAGTTTGTTGAACACTTGTATGTATACTTGGTCTGAGGTAATTATTGGGTCCAAGTACTAGATGAGCGTGTACTTGGGAGAGGCATGCCGAACAAAGAGAGAAACAAGTGTGATGATTAAGAGAATTGGTTTAGGAGTCAGAGCTAGGATAAAATCTAGGCTATGCCACTTAGGTAATATGAGACTCTGGACAGAATACTGCTTTTCTTAGTTTCTTCATGAGGACAATAAGTATAATCCCTCCTACACATGAGACCCGTGAGGACTGTCATCTGCAAAGGAGGTAGCACAGAGCCTGGTACATACTCAGCGTCCAGAGATGAGCACCATTATTGTAACTGAAACGCTGAGCTGAAGGCTCTAAAGGGCCAAAACAGTGATACAGTGTGTGAAGGGATTAGCCTTCACATGTATAGCCTTCACATGATTAGCATGTATAGACATGTTCAGGTGTTGTGACGCCAGAGTTTCACAGAGGATGAGCAGTGTGGGAGTCCATCGGGGCCCTCTGGATGTTCATGACTCAGCCTCAGGTGCTTCTCCCGCCACTAAGTTTACAGTTCTTGGCTGCTACATCATCATCAACGAAGGACCACATTCTTGTTCTTATTCCATCTCCGTGAGATTGCTCTGAAAAATCAGTGGTTAACTCGGGGCAGATGGGAAAAGGATTCTGGCACCGATTCATTTAGTCAAAAAGAAGACAGACCAAATGTGGAAAACCTCAGCCCAGAAGGAGAAAATGTCATTAAGTGATTAGCATCAAAAAAAAGTTTAAAGTCAAAGCAATCCTGCCTCCTAAATATGTCCAACTTCTAAAATAGAAAAGCAAATACAGAAATGAGTTCCTGGAATGTGGTCATCATTGTTCATTGAAGTCGCCTCTCCATTTCTGGGTAAGTACCCACCAAGTCAGCAGGCATCTAAGTAGCCTCCGTTTCTTCCTCTTATGTGTCACTGAGTGGAATGGTTCCTTGTAGAAGTGCTAGATTGCCAGAAAATAATCTCGTTAGTGTGATTTGAAGGTCTGAGCAGAAATAATGTCTTCCTTAGTTAAAATAAAACTCAAAACTCTCCAAAGTTCGCACTCTCTCTGGGCAAATTGAGGATGGGTACAGCAGGGCATGGAGCTTTTCTACTCCACTTTTAACTCGGATTAAGCAAGGGCCAAAACCCTTTTCATATGTTACTCATAGGCTAACTGTTAAAATGAGGAAGGCCTGGGAATTTTTTTAAACAACAGAGAGCCTTTTACAGCAAATGATGACAACATTCTCCTCAAGTTGACATACTTCTGTGGGACTATATCAAGAAGTCAGAGGCAGGACGATATCCAGCAGCATTTGATGAGGGATTCAATGATGAAATCGAGTTTCAATCTTCTTGTTCCACCATCCTCTTAAGGCTGGTGCCACTTAGAGTCGCAAGATGACTGCACCAGTTTTGGAAGTTATTTCCAGACATCATGATGCCCAGAGGAACAGACAGACTACCTTTCTCCTGTGCTCCTTTTAAATAACAAGGGAGTCTTTCCAGGCTGTCACTTGTGTCCCATTGGCCAGCGCTACATCACATGCATATATATGTTGTGTGATAGTCACTGGTAATGGAAATGGGACCCTGCATAATTTTCTTGGACTGATCAGGACTCAATCCCTGAAACTTTCCAGATGAACAAGGCAGTATGAAACAGATCAGGTTGTGAAAGAAAAGTTTTTCTTAGGAGGGCAGAAGGAAGATGGGAGATGGATATCTCATAGGCAGAGTCAAAACGCAAGCTTTAAAAAAATCTAGGTGATAATGAAAAGCCAAAAAATACAGTGTCAGAAATTTGGAAAAATATGACATTGCATGTTGTAAGCTGTTTTCCTGAGCTTGAAGTCTTCGTACCATTCATGCAGAACCCAAGAATGAAGCACAATCTTCTCTATGTGTCTTTCTTCCTATTCCCAGATGGACTTCACCTACCAATACCATCTTAAAAACTACCATTTAGGATACCTCTTTTAGTCATTTAGACCAGGAATGTCCCTGACTGTTTTTTTATGAGCCAAGTCTAATAAATAGGTTGTTTGAGTCATTGGTATGAGATAAAATTTCTGAATCTATCTCTGAGCTCAGTGGGGAAGAGTGCATGTTACATTAATTGTGTCTTCCAAAGGCTGCAAAGACTTAAGTGAAGAACCATGTGCCAGTTACTTGCCATTCATTTTTTGGTTTGTTTTTATGATTTAGTACTGGATATTGAATATGATTCTCTGTGCTATATGGTAGGACCTTGCTGTTTATCCATTCAATATATAATAGCTTGCATCTGGTAGTACTGAACGCCCAATCCACACCCACTCCCTCGTTTGGGAATAGCAAGTCTATTCTATATATTTATGAGTCTATTCCCATCTCATATATAAGTTCATTTGTGTGGTATTTTAGATTCTATATATAAGTGGTATCATATGATATTTGTCTTCTTTTTCTGATTTATTTTATTTAGAATGAACATCTCTAGGTTCATCTGTGCTGCAGGATATGACATTATTTCATTCACTTTATTGTTGTTGGTTCAGTTTCTCAGTCATGTGATCCCATGGACTGCAGCATGCCAGTCTTCCTTGTCCTTCACCATTTCCCGGAGTTTGCTCAAACTCATGTCCATTGAGTTGGTGATGGCCATCCAATCATCTTGTCTCCTGTTGTCACCTTCTCCTCCTGCCTTCAATCTTTCCCAGTATCAGGGACCTTTCTAATGAGTCAGCTCTTTGCATCAGGCCAAATTACTGGAGCTTCAGCTTCAGCATCAGTCCTTCCAATGAATATTCAGGACTGATTTCCTCTAGGATTGACAGATTTGATCTCCTGGCAGTCCAAGGGACTCTCAAGAGTCTTCTCCAACACCAAAGTTCACCATGTCCATTTTTATGTCTGAGTAATATTCCATCACACACATACACACACATATATATATATATGTGTGTGTGTGTATATATATATATACCACATCTTCTTTATTCATTCATTTGTTGATGGACATTTAGGTTCTTTGTCTTGGCTATTGTAAATAGTGCTGCTATGAATATAGGGCATGTGTGTTTTCAAGTTATAGTTTTATCTGGCTATATGCTCAGGAGTGAGGTTGCTGCATCTTAAGACAACTCTGTTTTTAGTTTTTAAGGAATCTCTATCTCCGGGCTTCCCTGGTGGCAAGAGGTTAAAGCGTCTGCCTCCAATGTGAGAGACCTGGGTTCGATCCCTGGGTCGGGAAGATCCCCTGGAGAAGGAAATGGCAATCCACTCTAGTATTCTTGCCTGGAGAATCCCATGGATGGAGAAACCTAGTAGATCACAGTCCATGGGGTCACAAAGAGTAGGACACGACTGAGCGACTTCACCACCTCACCACCATGCTGTTCTCCATTGTGGCTATACCAATTTACATTCCCACCAACAGTGTAGGAGAGTTCCCTTTTCTCCACATCCTCTCCAGCATTTGTTACATGTAGACTTTTTAATAGTGGCCATTCCACAGGTACTTTTCATTCTTAGTAAGTTATTGGTCTACATTTAATCCAAGAGAAATGGAAAATTCACCATTCCTCATGGTTCTTCTCTTCTATCCAATGACCCATCTTTTACCATAGAATTGACACCAGAAAATACCCTCTTTTTCCAGGAAATCTCATCCATAAGGATGCAGGCTAGTCCATTTAGGTCTCCACCAGTACAGTGGTCACACAGGATAACTACTTATACAAGACACAAATTACGAATAAGAAGGTTGTCTTTTCATACACAGTAATGAGACAATATCTTCTGCTCAAAAGCATTTTCTTCCCAATTTGAGGTAATCAATTCCTCCTAAGTCTGAATTTATCCAAGTATTCTGTGTTCTCTGAAAGGTCACATTTTGTACCTTTCTTCCTACAGTAGTAAATGAGCTCAGTTGAATGAATCAAATCCTTTATTAAATAACCTGGGAAGAATTTTAAGAAGTAGAGCAAAGGATTCGGTCCAGGAAATTTTTGCTTACTTCGGAGGTCAATGAGATTTTCTCTTATTTCGTTACAGAAACATTTTTGTTCCATATTTTAAGTTTAGCTTTATTATACATCTTAAAACAATTCTTGGGAATGGTGTGTGATCAAGGTTCTTTCTTTTTTCTTCCTTATGTGCATCTAATTTTTCTAGCACAACTTGTTCAAAACCCTTTTCTTTCCCCATTTAAAACACTGGAATTCTAATTAAAGCAATTGACATATTCACATGTGTCTATTAATAGATATGGACTCTGTGATATCCCATGACCTATTTTCTACCCTTATGCCAATATCATACTGGCTTGATTACTGCAGTTTTATAGAAAGCCTTTTTAAAAAGATAGTATATGTAATTTAAACTAGTTCTTTTTTTCCTCACTCTTAACCTAACGCTTATAGGTATGTGGCATTTTATTATAAAATTTTAGAATTAGAAAGTCAATTTCTTCAAAATCTCTGCCACGTTTTACACTAGTATCACATTGAATCTATAGAAAAATACAGTGAACTGACACCTTAACAATATTCATTCTTTCATATTTCATTAAAACAACTAATCTCAAAAATATACAAGCAACTTATGCAGCTCAACTCCAGAAAAATAAATGACCCAATCAAAAAATGGGCCAAAGAACTAAACAGACATTTCTCCAAAGAAGACATACGGATGGCTAACAAACACATGAAAAGATGCTCAACATCACTCATTATCAGGGAAATGCAAATCAAGACCACAATGAGGTACCATTTCACACCAGTCAGAATGGCTACGATCCAAAAGTCTACAAGCAATAAATGCTGGAGAGGGTGTGGAGAAAAGGGAACCCTCTTACACTG